>JAQYXR010000137.1:0-185325 GCA_030545055.2 Neoaliturus tenellus
TTTTTTAGTATATTTTATTAAAGATCTTAAAGATCTTAATGAAGTGACATAAGAATCAACAAATTAGAAAAATTATACGTAAATTGCCGAACATAAGCATCATATCTGCAACCATCAGCTGTTTTTATCATTGCTAATTAATATTTTGTATCATCACGATTAAATTCCATTCCCAACCCACAGCTAAATTTATTTACTTTTTTTTCGAATATACAGGGTGTTTCCGAACAACCTGTTAATATTTTGTATATTTGTTCCTTAGGTCGAGACAGTAAAAAAAAATCATATATACATATGTCCTTAAATGCTTTGTTAAGCCGCAAGCCACCATTTTGTTTTTTACACCTAATAATTTTTATTTCATTGACGGTTTGTTGTATTTAGTTCATATTTGGCATGAAACTTTATGACACCAATGTCCATTTTCAGGAAAAAAATTATTTTTGTCCGATGTGTATTTTCAAAATGGCGGCCGTTTTAAATTTTTAAACTCAAATATCTCAAAACCAGTAAATATTATAAAAGTCTTACAAGAGACAAGTTAGAAAATAAAATTATCTAGCTAATGATACCAAGATTATAAAAGGAAGTGAACGACAGATAACGGAGTTATTACCATTTTTATGCATAAAATCGTTTATTTTCCATTTAAATGCATGCAAATTTAGGTTATTATAGAAGAAAAATTTAAATAACTCCATTATTTGTTGTCATATCCTTACAAACTTGGTACCATTGGTTAGATAATTTAAGTTTTAACCTTTTTTGCTATTTATAGTAGTTTGATAACATTTACCGATTTTGAGATATTTCAGTTACAAAATTTCAAATGGCCGCCATTTTAACAATACTCATTGGACAAGAATATTTTTTTTCTGAAAATGGACATTGGTGTCATAAAGTTTCATGCCAAATATGAATTTAATACAACAAACCGTCACGTAAATAAAAATTATTATTTGTAAAAAACAAAATGGCGGCTAGCGGCCTAACAAAGCATATGTTCATATGACATTTTTTTATTGTCTTGACCTAAGGAACACAAATACAAAATATTTCCAGGTTGTTCGGAAACACCCTGTACATTACACTTAACAATCACTGACGCCAGCAGAAAGTAAGATTAAAAAAACTGATAGTTGTTTTTATTATAGTGTCACTTCGTAACTGGCCATTATTATAGAACCCGTATATTGTTACTGTAGCAAGTGGCTGTACCTATACATTACCATATGTTTAACTGTGCAGCCACTTTTCTTGTCTTATTTATTGGTTGTTTTTTCGTTGCTACCATGGCAAACTATAAGGCCAATGTTAAAATTCTTAAATTTCTATTAGATATTACAATGAAATTAGATTTTTCGTGAGATAGAGACACACATGCTACCAACTCCATTGAGCATATCTAAATGCACAATAAAAATAGTAATAAAAATTAATACAGTATACCAATACTGTAATTATTTACTAAAAATATTAAATATTAAATAGGCTAATATTAAATTGGCTAAATTTAGGCAATTTGCACCTGTATGAATGTTGTTTTAGAACCGAAACTAAATTATTTCCTAAGTTTTAAGAAAATCGTTAGAGTCGTTTTTGAGATGCGTTTTTAAGCATTCATACAAGTATATACAAACCTTCCCCGTATTAGAGTATGGGATTTTTGTAATCCGTTTTGCAAGCATACATACAAACCTTCCTCGTATTAGAGTATGGGATGGAGCAAGGCCAACTACTAGGCCTTTGATGGAGGGATTTAGATCATTGTTTTTTACCGGTCAGGTGATTATTCAAAACCAAAACTGACCAAATGATAAGTTTTCTGCTAGATTGAGTAAAGATAGTTTAACATTTCTATCAATTCAGACCTGTCAACTCTCACGCAAAATGCGCGAGTCTCACGCATTTAATCGTCGACTCACGCTCTAACGCCAAGCACCCGCAAAAACACGCATTGTTGTTCAATGCAACTAAAGCTATCCGTTCTTAATCGCGTAAACTAAGCCTGACAGAGGCGCTCTTGGTAGAAACACGACACTAAAATCCAAACAGCCTTCTCGATTGGTATTATGCTTGTGCACTATCATAATGCATTCCATCATATTTGGTTAATATGTAAAATTTTACACAAAACACGGTTACCTGAACCAATTAGAGAGCTTCTGCTTGTTTTATGGAGATGTAACCTATGGCCCTGGACAGGCTAATTGTCGAGTTCTGTGATCAGCTTTTCATTAAAAATGGCAGTTTGTAATAGAAGATCACCCGCCAATAGCCTGTCCTATCCAGGGCTAAAGATTGTATGGTACAGCGTGTATTATTTACTAGCCGGTTTGTTTACTTGGGAGATTTATTTTGTTTCGTCTAATTTCTCTCAAAATTAATGTAAAATATCTATATATCTATATATATAATACGTGATGCCCTTTTTTGTCAACACTACTCCTCCCTTATTTCTGGACCAATTTTAAAGTTTGAGGTGTCAAAAGAATGGTCTCAGTTCGTAGTTTTGCAATAAGATTTTTGATATTTTAATTCTGAAGCTCACGGGAAGCCGTTAAAGTTCGTATTTTGTCCATAAGATTTAACATGGGGAACAATTAATTGTTATTGAATTTCAACTAAAACAGCTGTTGATAGTTAAACAGACAAACACATGTTAAAATCTATCTGAATGCTGAATGGAAGCAATTGAACTGGTACGGTATTGAAATATCAACACAGTTCCATACTTTAATTCAAGGACTGTCTATTGTGTGGGACAAATTGTACGTTTTATTTTTTTCTCAAAATGTAGCAGGTAGATTTTGCTTGATTTTTTTATTTATGTATATTTGGGCACAAAAATAAGTTTAGTAATTTAACCCAAAAAAATCATTCTCCTGATGCACATAAACAAGTTTGGAAATTGAAATTTTTGGTGTGGGTCTTAAGAGCTATCAGATTGCTATCGAAACAACAAAGAAAGACAATAAAAATTAAAATTGAACACTAAATGTTTGCGCATGGGTTTACAAGCTGCTGTGAGCTATGAAAAGGGATAGGCCTAGTTGGTATTTAATTACCGTGAACCGTAATGAGATGCTATAAAAAATTTAATGCAGAATGCTAGACACATATTTTAAAAATCTGTTTAAAAGAGGCAACATTTTAAATTTTTTTTTAATCTACAGTATTGATGATAAGCTTATTGCAAAAATCGTGTGTATAAGGACCAAATTTTAACCAAAATATAAATGCCGCATCAAACCAAAATGGACACACAATAGATTTTCTTAATTTTGGTGATTTCTTCATTTAAATTTTGTAATACCATGGAAAGAGGATTTAGTTTGTTATAAATAGTAATAGTGTGGGTTTTTCACTATGTCGACGACTACCTTATACATTTCTAGAAGAACAGCCACAGTGGGTGCTGCATAGGAGTTTTTAGGCAGAGGCTCTAAGATGAATCGGCATAAGAACAAGAATCATCATGTAATCCTACCTAAATTTAAACCTAAAAGAACAACCACCAAATCTCAATACTATCACATTGAGAAGTTGGAGAATTAGTAATGAAGATCGATTGATGAAATACCAATATGGTGTAATCTGATTTTCTCTACAATTTAATTTTCATTCAAAGTAACTTGGTAAATTTCCATGGAGCAATTTTTGATCACCAAGTACTCTGATAAATGCAGCGCATTGCGCTGCACGGGCCCCCTAGTGATTTGCAATTACATGCTTGATAATATGTTTACACATTGTTGATAGTAACATTAGTAATTATGACATAAAAACAACTTTTTTACTAAAGACTATGAATTTTTCAGCATCTCACGCATTCTGACGCAATTTTGCAAGATAAGGTTAGGAAAACTCCCTCATCGGCATCTTGCCAGGTTGACAGGTCTGATCAATTGTTATACCAAGGTCATTAAAACTTGCTTATTCTCATAATGATGACAATAATTTTGTAAGTTATAAACATGCCGGTACGTAATTGTTACAATTTCAGTTCGCTCATCAAATTACGCGAATGTTTGAAGGTGCCCCTATTTAAACTAATACTTTATTTCTTATTTGTTTACAAGTTTATGATTTTGTCGTATCTATAAAGGTGTGTATATAAAACATGTAATTCCAAACTGAGCCATGCAAAGGCGCGCCTGCAATTGCTAGAGCCCCGTCGAACTTGAGAGTTAAACATTTTGTGTAAAAACATTGAAGGCGTTAGAGAAGAAAAACAAATTTTCTTCAATCGGCACGTGCCCCAGTTGAACTTTGAAGATAGAAGACTGTGTAAAGGAATCAACCTGCCTCTCTAATTGACTTGTTGCTGCTGAATCATGGTGGGAGATAGTTCTGCTTTTACCCTCTGCTCATCCTGAGTACCTAGCACATTAAGCACATTGCTAAATTTTAGGATCAATGATTTTTAATGGTTGAATATATTATAATTGACACCTTCCTCTTTGAGGAAAGGAAAAATTTTCAAACAACAAAATGGAAAATATTAAATTTTTTTGGGGTGCCGCATATGGTTTTAAAACTGCAAGTAAGGATGTATGCCTAGGCTTAACGCAGTCCTGTAATGTCGCGAGACAAGCCTAGATGCCCTCGGTGGAAAAAATGGTTTATTTTTAGTGACTCCAAGCTATGGATAAATTGTACATATACCACCTTGTAACCACACCACATACTAACCTCTTCCAAATACCTATTTATGTGCATGTGCTCTACGCTCTCATGCTAGAGTGTGCTATTTATGTGTTTAGTCATTCATTTTCTTGCTTCAGAATAGTAAAATATAAATTAAATGGAACCACAACTCCAAAATAACCATTAAAATCACCAATAACAAATTTGTCTCAAGGAAGAACTCAAACTGCTCACTTTACCACTGTTCTATGTCAATTAAAATGGAGTTGAGTACCTCCCCTTCACGACCCTTCACCACACGACTTCCGGACTGTAGCCATATGAAAACCGACAGGTGTTTCTGCTGCTCCCTGAATCAGTAATCGTGTAATAAGTAATAAGTAATCGTCAGTTTCTTCATTGCCAATGAATGAAATTTGCCTTATGATATATGCACCAGGGTCCGTCGGTGACTTCAAATTAAATAGAGTACTTATTTAAGTATACACGAAATTTAACGAATGATGTTTTTATATCATTATCTTAAAATAAAAATATCACGACGCTTTGGATTGTTCTCACTATATGACTACTCTGCAATAGATTCATACCAAGGGAAAACTTGCCAAAATCAAATGCATTTTATATCTAACTCTTCAATATACCGGCATTAGAGGTTAATAAATTTTTAAACCCCCTTTGTAACCTCGGCCAATAACGTTTCTTCGATAAAAAAAAAATCAAGACACATTTATGTGATTAATAAAAAGATTTAATAATTTATAATAACTAGCCTAAAGTACAGTTCCACTCAACTATACACTTTTAATAATTTAATAATGAAGGTCAATTTGATAAATAAAATACTCAAACATTTTCTAAAATAAAGGTACCGTGGTAAGCTTATTTTTTACGAGGATTTTTTAACGCCGCAGTCACCATCAAAACATTTTTTTATTCAGTTCTTTATTCTGCTTGGTTTCGAAGTCACGATAAGCCGTTGGTCCACATGCATAAAAAGTGCACGTCTTTAATTATTAGACGAGGATAACTGTCATTTAATTGCTAATCGTCCTCCACTAAAAGCCATATGATATATTATATATTCTTATATGAGTTCTGTGCCTAAAAAGTGCCTTTAAAACTTCTTTTGGGAACAGTGTTCATTAATAACGCATTTTCCAGCTTCCAGCATGCTTTCTAGTACCTCGCCAACGATCCCTCTTTCTGTTTGAATGAACCGAGCCGTGGCTTTTGTTGAAGTCGAAACATTCCTCAATTTTTATACCAACTTCCCAAAACTCTTTGTTCTGTTGGAAAACTTCGACCTATTTTCGCAATATTCTGTATTGACAGGGAATCTGTAAAACTATACATTAATCCGTGTATCACTGTCTCGGGATATTTTTTTGCAACCAAACACGAAAAAATTTGGCATTGCGGTTAAGAAAACAAAACATTTACTTGACAAAAGTTTATTTGTAAACACAAAAGTAAACAACATGAGTTTAATGTGTTTTACGGCCGCTCGGAGTGCTAGCGGTGAGCCCAACTACGTCACACCAGCTAACTATGCACACACATGTTCTTTTTATTTATACGCCTTGACTTTGGACACGTCTCGGGCTGGTAGGGTCAATTTTTGTTGAGTTTCAATCATCACTTCAAGAGCATTCAATCAAATATATGGTTGATGGGAATGTGACTGCTTTAACAACTTATGTTACATCCTTCCAACTTCCATTTATAAATAGATTTAAAGGTACAGTAAATTTTTGTATGTACAGGATGTCATAAAAACCCGCCATGGCTATGCATATGGTATTCGTATTTTACACATCAAAATTTATCGAAAAAGTTCGATAGTTTTTTTTTTGCTTGGTTTATCAGCTATCCGCCATTTTTTCACTAAATAATTTTTATATCTGTAACGAATCATTATGTAAGTCCAAATTTAGAATGAATATTTTTTCCTATATGTATATTTTTCAAATGATGACAATTTTTATTTTCAAACTCACATATTTCGAACCCGGTATATTTTATCAATATTTTACAGCAAACAAAAAGTTGAAAAAATAAATTATCTAACCAATGACAACAAGTTCATATATAAGGACTTGACAAAAATAACGGAGTTATTGATATTTTTGTGTATCAAACATTAATTTGGGTTTTGAATTCATAAAAATTAAGGTTATTTTATATAAAAATATCATTAGGCTACGCTCGCACTACGGCGGCACGGCACAGACGGACGGACATTTCGTGACGGGTATTGCGGCAGGAGGGCGCAACTATTTTGTGTGCCTAGAGGCGCCGTTTCTCTAAATGCGGCCCTGCATATGACAGAAACTAATGATGAACTACAGGAGCTGTCGGTACCAATTAGCGAAACAATTACCATTTATCAAAATATTATTGATCAAAACAAAGAATTAATTCCCGCCACTGCGGCACAATGGTTATAACAATTAAAATAATAACCTTTGTTAGGTATTCTAATTAACAAGGATCCACATATCCTCTGGATGGATCCAGTATGGTACATACTGGGGTGCCACACGCTGACAGAGGGGCCGGTGGCTAATGGGCCGACAGCGGTGCCTACTTGAATAAATGGAAAACCCCATATATTCCATTAGTGCAATGAATTTCACTGATAAAAACGATATATTTAGATCCGGGATATTATACTTACCAGTATCAGTCCCGTAGACGGAATGTTAAATCCAAATTACCATGCGACTGGATTTCGTACACGTAAATAAGTATTAATTACCATAAGGACGTAGATATTAACACCACTAAAAATATTCGGCATGGTTTTTAACCATGCCGCGACATGTTATTTCAAATTTAATCAATTACTGTCTATTACGTCACTTGCTATCTTTTTTCCTATACACGGGATAAGTGATATCCGCAAGTGGCTAGGAAAGTTCTTGCTGCCAGTCTGAATTTAGGCCTGTGTGAATAGTGTTGAGAGTAGACTTTCAGCATGTCTGATTCTGGTTAAGAATATTGTGATTAATTTAATGAAGCAATTGGAGAGTGTGTCCTTCTTGTAACTGAAGAAATTCACACGGTTTTGCATGGAAGTAGAGTATGGATGAAAAATGGGTCGGCAGGAGAGACGAATTCGGTGCAACCTCAACCCTCTTTCGAGAACTAGCAACAGAAAATCCTCTAATTTCTGCCACTGAAAATATTTATATTAGCTTTAATAACAATAACATGACTACACGTTTATTTATAGATTCTGAGAAAGCTTTTGATAGAGTTAGTTAAATTATTTTTTATGTTTCTTTTTTTACAATTAAGACTACAGTTAAAATGCATAATTTTGTTTCATTTCCACGCCAAGGGCATTTAATAACGTTTTTACGGGGAAGGTTCTAAACACCGGGATATTGTTACTATTAAACATCGACCATTTATTAAATGGTATAATTAATTGATAGCCCATATTTTAAACCATAATTAAACCATATCCAAGTTTAGATGTTTAATTACAAGACACCTTGTATATTGAATTTATATTATTGCAAATTGTACAATGGTAACATATTTATTTTTTAAGCGAGAAATAGTGTGTTTAGGAGGAATTAAAGGTTAATTTCTTTGATGTACATAAATTAATTAAAAGTAACCAGTGGCTAATTAAAGCCCGTAACCATAAAATTGAAATTGTAGACCATTAGTAATTTACTAAGAGTTTCCAGAAGATTTAATTTTTATCGATGATATTACAGCAATATAGTTTGCATCGACCATCCGCTTCCAAGCATTCCTTACAATCTTGAGACACGCTCCATAAATGAATACTTATCGTTAAAACCTATATTGTTTAGAAAACATTTTGTTAAAGAAATCGTGGTATTTGAGTTAATTCCAAAATTAACACAATGTAGAAAATTGGCAATGAGAAAAAAACATGACGGTTGATCTGCTCCCATTTCGTTCTGCTCGGATTAATACTCGTTAAATAGTGTTCATGAGACACGATCCTTTTTCAACCATTTGACTATCTTGTTTGTTCATTTATTATTTTTTCCATGTCAGATTTTCTTATTTTTTTAGCGTCACAAAATTTTAACACACCGCCTAAAAGAAGGCCGTCTTCACTCACTAAAAATTTTTTATTTTCAGCTTCCTTAATAAAAACACCTATTTTCGTAAAAGCAAAGTAAACTTTCTTAACCCCAATAAATGTTATGGAGTGGTTTCCCCGTTATTTCTAATTTATTTGTAAAGGTTTTGACTTCAATAACATTTACTATTTTTACCAATAAATTTCCCCATAAAGACTTGTTCCAGGAATTTGTCCTTCAGGCAAGATCACCTTTAAAGTTTCACTTTCTACTTTTATACACCATGCAGTAATAATGAAACTAATTAACTATTTGATTCTTATCATAATCTATGTTTAAACATTTTACATTCTAAACTATATAGTAAAAATTATAATCTAAATTGCATACAAAGGCGAAATCTACTTCACACTTAAATTCAGAATCATTCATTATTTCTCATACTAAAAATTAAGTTATAGTATTTATAAAAACCCACCTCCAAAAATATCTCTTCTTCTATCAATTTTTTTATATTTGTGTTGCTTAAATCCTGACTAAAAAATCAGCTGGTCTCAAATAGTAGCCTAAAAACTTTTACAAAGCTTCACACATCCATTCTACACTCATTCTTAATTCATATTTGCCTTATTACACGTCCTGTTTGCGTCGGCATCTTAAAATTTATTACTATAATCGTGTAGAATATAGTAGGCTAATTTCTTTATTTAAAGCTTATTTGTCAGTTCATAAAAACAATAAACTCTCAAATCATGTTATAAAAATATACATCTGAATTTTTAATACCAAAATAACAAAAGTCTTATAATAACTTACCTTTACCTATTTCCCTAAAAAATATTTTGTTCATTAAATCATCTACATAATAACCATTATAAATCTTTTTCTTAAAAATAAAAAAATAATAAGCTTATAAGCTATAAAATAAATAGGTTTATAAGCTATAAACAAATTTACTTGCACTAGCACTAGGAACCCGCAACCCAAATCAATCCTCTGCAAGCTAACCTACTGTGTATTGAAACTTCGGTAACTGTGGGTAAAATTATACAATGGCAGATATCATGTGGGTAGTCAATTAAATAAGACACCCGTGCCCGATACCCTCAAAAACTACAATAACATCCCATCCCTTACTAGCTACTCTCCCTCAAGTGTCATTGTGACGAGCCGCGCGAGGACGACATTCCACGCGGTGTCCTTGAAACTGCGCGCCAATTTTATAGTGTGGGGGTAGGGGAGCGGCGCGGCGGCGACCGACGGTCATTCATTATCTGCTGTAGCGTAGCCGCACATTAATGGATTTGTACATTGTAGTCTAGGTTGGGAGATGAGGGTAGTTGACCATGCATTTAATAGTGATATAGTGACATTAAGTTTAGATGTATAACATGGTGATTATAAAGAATTTTATTCTTACTTGAAAGTTAATAAGAAAGGGTTAGAGGGGGGCAAGGGGCAAACTTGGAAATGGAAGCGTTGTGTAAAATCTGTGAAATATCAATACCAATACACCTTTACTGAAATGGCGACCTAACTCAATTGGTAGTTTAAAGCCAAGTATGAATGAGAGATGAGAGTAGGATGAATGTGGTACGATCTTGTAGTCTTGTTACTGACTAAGGCCGACATTCTCCTTAGACAGGACCGTTAATTCATAGCCATACAGCCAATGGTATTAAGGGACCTACAGTTGAACGTGGGATCCGAACCACAATTTTGACCTCATATATACGAATTGGTCTAATTATGAGGATGGTCTTTCTGGATGAACTATAGTATTCACTAGTGCGGACGTTGATCCCCGGGTAGGGAATATCGCATCCACAAGTCATCTCTTATAACGATTAACAATTCGTGACCTCCGAGTAGCTGGATTACAGGGCATCGCCACCGTCCCAGTCAATAGAACAGTAATGGTCTTAGGGTGTTAAAAATCGATTAAGATATAAAAAAAAATTGAGTCGAATTTAATACACTTCATAAATATACTTTTAGGTGATTAAAACTTTGTTTCGAAATATCATTAGAAAATCTTTTCAGAATAGTATATTTATAGTATTGTGTACATTATTTTTGTTTTTGTGAAACATTTGTACCATTATTCTAAACATTCTTAATTCTGTGGTGGTATTTGCTACTTTGAAATTTGGCTGAGCTCTACTAAACGATAACGGGGATAAAAAAGAGGGCGTTATTAAAGATCTATTCACAAGATCCTATTAAAAAAAGTCAAAAGTCAATTAGGAGATAGACTGTTATTATATATTTTACAGTGTGGCCGGAAAATTTGTCACTAATTTCTCTGACTTTCACTGACCATTTACATGTCAATTAATCAATCAAATTTGTTCACCTCATAAAGATGTATACATGCGTTAGGCGTTCCTAATATTAAATTCAATTTATTTATTCCAAAAGAAAATACATACATTATATTACAAGTTAGAAACAGCATGGATGAGCCCCAAAAAAGACGATAAGTCTGTGTATGGGGACGAGTCTGTAATCAGTTCTACCGATGCTATCTAAGAATAAAACACTGCACTTTCACTGATACAAATTTACATGGAACAAAAATGAAAATATAACATAAATGATACTAAAGCTTAAACCTACTTTTAACATTATTGCAAATAAATAAAAAAAATTATCACTTGCTGTGAAACAAAAATTATTTACAGAGAAAAGAAATTACATAGTGATAAAGGGGGGGGGATATTAAAACTAAAATAGTTAGTAATTTTGGGTTGCTGGACTGCAGACTGCACTGCATGGGCTCAAGTGAGCAGATTAATGTGCATAATTGGAAATTACGAGGGCCTCCGCGCTATCAGCACCTATTTCTAGAAGCCCTTTATTTATTTCCCGCTTGTAGACGGCGAGACTGCACCTCTCCATCTCTAAAATATTTGTTGGTAAGTTGCGACAAAGTGTGTGTGAAATATACAAGGAACAAGATAGTTCTGAACTGCGCTGTAGTCTTGGGAAAATGAATCCAAAATGTTGTCTATTCCTCGTATTGTAATTATGCCGAATATTGTAAGAAATACTGTTTTTTATTTTTTAATGTGTATTAAAAGAGTTTTTATGTAGATCTGTCTTATGTTAAGCACTGGAAAATCAAGAAAGAGTTGGTTAGTAGGATATCTTTAGTTTTTATTTAGAAGTACTTTAATTGGGGGCAAGCCATTTGGCCGAAAAGGCGTTTGGTACCCAGTAGCCTCGAACACACGCCCAACCAATCAGAGGCGAGTAGCAATTGACCCCCCAGTCGAGACTACAGCCCGTATATTTCCTGGCCAGGTGTGCCAACGTTAAACAACAGTGACAAAACACGAAATAACTCAATGCAATGTTTAATTAATCTTAACGATTATTATTATTATTATTGCATACGTTATTGATATTTGAACACATATGGATATGTATTAAATTTAAAAAAAGTACAGCAGTGAATTTATTTGTAGTTTTTAGTTTAATTACTCACAGAAATACGGCAATTGAGTTAATTTAAGCCATTTTACTCAGCTTCAAAACTAAATTTTGTTATAAAATATACAAATAAATTATTTGTTTATTGATGTTTTACTCCTATGAGTTTTATTTGTTAGTATAATTGCACCAATTTTTAGTCTTATTCTTAGTCTTAATAGTTTCAGTTGGGAATTTGAAAAAAATATGCAGGCTAATAATTTTTAGTAATAGTACCGTAATAGTACGGTAATTAATGTATATTTATGGGTCGGTTTCACAAAATGTTTTAATTTTCTGGAAGCAAAAAATAACAACTAACTTCATTATAAAAAATAAATTTTTGGCCTAATCAATTGAACATACCAAACTGATCACAAAACAAAATCAGCTAAGCTGAATTTTCATTTTTTCCCCATAACAAGTTGTTTTCTAATGCAAAAGGCACACAAAAATACAAGTCGTTCGGGCAAATTCCTGTGTTGCCGTAAACCTCTGTAAAAAAACACATAACCTAAAATAAAATTGCTATCTTAGTAAAAAATGTGTGTTTTATCATCATTAATAATCATAAAGTATATTTTTACGATTTATCACGATTTACTACGTCACTCACGTGAGCGACTTGAGCGCGAGCGACTTGAGCGTGAGCGACTTGAGCGTGAGCGACTTGTAAATACCACATCTAAACTCAAATAGCCGGCATACAGCCGCATGTAGGCAGGTTTAACTTGAGGTTACCTTATGTTGTAACTCTTCTATCATAAATATGCCTTTTTCGTGGATAACATGTTCAAAATTTTTTGTGATATAATTTTTTTTAATAATGGGTATAAATATAACGGGTATAATGCAATTTTGTAGTATCACATAATACCTTCCTGGTATCTATATGGAACTGTATAGGTGCATTTAAATAGCTATTACCGATATTGTCAACGGGGAATGTGTTTCTTATAAATATGCTGAAAATTCCTCCATAAATGTAACATTTTGAAACTATTTAACCCCAATAACGGTCAGAGGGTTTAAAATTAACATGTTTCCAGTCATACACCATTAATAGTTTAGAAAAAATCACATAATGCAACTCTATTACCATATTTACACGTTTTAAAAGTGATTATAGGTATGGAAACCGTTGCGGCTTAAAATCTACGACGGTTACATCACCATAATTGTGACTAGGCCTATGCTAATTACTTTAAACACATACATGAATAGTCTTTTTGAATTAAATGGAAATTTTTATGGATTAAATGCAAGAATGAAAGTACAAAATTTTATACATACCCCTACCCTATGGCTGAAAACAGTCAAATTTCAGAAAAATCCAACTGCGACTTAGGCTACATGGACTCATTACCTGGCCTCTAAAATATCAACATATATATCATTTCAACTGGGTGTACACCATCCTCCATGGCATGTACATGTATAATAAATGTTATTTGCCGCTTCAAATATGTGTCAAAGGTAATTATACCGCTAGCAACATTCAATGCCCAACGGAATTTTTGCGGCCGACACAGAAACCCTCTTGTTTTTCTCCATATACATACCAACCATCATTATGACTTAAAAATGGCCATTTCTCAACACATTATAACACATACGACGTATATAACAATATAACACAATATAGGCCTAACAGTATCATTCAGAAAATTTATGTTGGGGCCTAACATTGTGAACAACTCACATGGTGTATTTTAACTTGTAGGGTGTAGTCAATTTACAATTCGTCACTTAATGACAACTGGATATTAATTACTTTTCATTTAAAACTGTTACAAATTCTTTATTATATTCTTCATAACTTAACAGTGAATGTAAGCCTACACATATGTCAAGAGAATTCATTTAGGGCCTAATTAAGGTAAGCAACTAACTTATCAGGTGTTATAAAATGTATGCTACTAATCTATTCCAAATTATACACGGATATTAAAAAAAATACATCGTCTACGACATACATGGCATGTTTAGGTATAACAGTTGGTTTTATAATTATTATACATAGTAATCTGCATAATTTAACTTAGGCCTACATTTGGTTGTCACAACAATCACATAACTTGTAGGCCTAAACATGTAGGAATATAGTCCCTTTCTTGCGTAGTCAGATGGACTATAAACTCTTATGTGATCCACCCAGTGACATTTTTCAATTTTTTTTCCGAATGCCATCGTCTTTATTAATTCTCATCACACATAAGTTAAGCATCAGAAGATGTTAGGCCTATTTTAAATTAATAGATTTAACTTAACGTGTTGCGACAAATCTTAGTAAGCCTACAATTTTTCAATGACATTTTATCTATTTAGTGTTAATTTATTAGGATTTTTTATTTAGGCCTACTCTGAAAACTACTCAAATTATCTACAACTTGTTTGTAACATTAATCAGAAGTTTAAATACATGCTATAATATGTCGGAATGAAAAGATTTGGTTTCAGACCAAGCCTAAATATAAGTTACTATTTATATTGAAATATTGATTCATAATTGGGAGCATTAATCAATTTTTGCTCTCTTGTAAACACATATTTAAAAGCAATAGCCCCTAATATGCGTAATGGTACAGAAATATTATAAAATAATTCTTTGAACTTGTATAATGGTCTTTTTCCAACAAAAAAATGTGTTTTAGTTACCAAATATGTCATTTATAATAGTACTGAAAATGTAACAAGAATAATTTCAACGGATAAAATATTAATAATACATAGTAGTAAAAGTCGTATGAGAAATCTTGATTATTTCTAATTAATTTCAACAATTTAATCTTAAATCATACAAAAATCTCTTTTTTATATAATGTAAGTGATTTTAGGTAGTAACCTGACATTCTGTAAAAACTAAAGCAACACTGATAATCTAAAATATAAGAGTATAACACGTTTTAAATAGTAATTGCTAATTAAATATCTAGGCCTATTTTAAAATGTTAGTTTTCGAGTTCGTTTATTAACATAAACAGAAAATACTAGTTGAGTAATTTGTTTGTTTTTTTTTTAGAAAGAACGATGGTTGGCAACAGAAATCCGTGTTTCCAGTTTTGAGTAACTTTATATTCGCGTATTTAGCTCTTAGCCAATGGCGTTCGACTAGTACACAGCTCGCACTCCTATTGGCTCATACGGAATTTCGCATTAAAAATTCCAAATTGGGTACCAAACGCCTTTTCGGCCAAACGCGAGGATCCCCTTTAATTATCGGTCGTTTGGTCACAGCTAGCGGCTCCAAAACTGCCGCCGCTGCCCCTCCCCATTACAAGACTCCGTGATGCAAGATCGATTGCACAAATGCATAGTAAACAGTCCTGCGATGGCCCACGGAAAGCACCCTACCGAGCTGTTAAAAGGCATATAGCATCCTTCTAAGACGTTGCTTGATGTATTGAACGTGTGGAACCCCTAACATTTTGTGGTCCATAACTACACCCAAGTATTTATATTGTTCAACACGCTCAACAACACCACACACGCAGGCCGCTGTTCCCGGGCCACTGCAGGAGCGCATCATTAACATCCTCGGGCCAGGGTCTTGGTCACTTCTAGAAAATATAGGCATGAACTTTGTTGTACTGACATTGACAGTGAGGATGTTATGGTGAAACCATCACTTGATATCAGATGGGTCCGAGGATTCCTGATTATACAATGCATCCCGAGTCCTGTGTGCTGAGACCAAGGCCGTGTCGTCCGCAAACAGGAAAAGTGAGCCCTGGATATTTAATTTGGAAACATTATTTACATAGATGAGAAATAATAAAGGTCCTAGCGTCGATCTTAACTTCTTAATCTTAAGCGTGGATAACTTATATTTTACAATACAGGCTTTCGTATGCTAATTTTATTCACATAACTTCCTTATGGGGGTTTTCATATAAATTCTTAGTTTCCTTCTTTTTATCAAAAAAGGCTTCAAGGGAATATAGAGGTTCTTCCTCGAGTAAAATTTTAATATTGTTAATTCTTTCGATGTTTTTCAATTTATAATTTGTTTTGATAAAATTTATATTTCCAGTTATATTTCATAAGGAGCTTTTCATATAAAGCTGTTCTATGTAGACCTAATTTTTTGGGAATTAGTGTTGAATATCTGGTCCTGTAGTTATGTTTATATTCTTGATTTGTCATTTCATAAATGTATAAGCCAAATAAGCTACTGTTAAAATTCGGTTGTTTTTAAATTTATCGTAACAATGTTCCAAATGATGTAATCCTGATGTATTTTATGGAATGTAGACAATCATTTGTGTGAAATAGTAATATCTATATTAACAATACGTGGAGCCCTTTTTTGTTACCACACAATTCCTCCTTTATTTCTGGACCAATTTTGACGTTTGAGATGTCAAAATATTTGTCTCAGTTAGTATCTTTGCAGTAAGGTTTTAGATTTTAGATTTGAGATATCATTATTCTGCAGGGTACAGGGCCTTTAAAAGTCTTTTTTTTTGTCAGACAAAATATGTAAAAAAAGTCGTGTTACACTATCTATAACTCGAGAACGGCTAAACTGATTTGGCTGAAAATTGCTGAAAAAGTACAGAGATCTATTTTTGTTTACTATCTGGCTTTTAAAATTCATCTGAAGGTAATCAGCTGTTAATTACAATTCACATGAGAGAACTTGCAATAAAAGTGGGTCAACATTTTAAAGCGCTTTCTAGAAATAAATTAAAGGCGAGGGGGGCGAAGACCGAAACAATATGACCTTTTTAATTACGATTCGTCACTGTGGTATATCCTAAGCTTTAAAATGACACCTCAATCTTAAAAGTCGGTTCAGTAGGTCGAGAGAAAAAGGGACGTATCAGACGAAACCCTTATAGAAATAAGAAAATAAATAAACAGCTATTTTCATTCGAAGTATTCAGGGAAGATTGGTGATAAAAACTAGATGATATCATAGACTTGCGGCGAATGAGCGTAGCAAATGAGCTCTCCTAGGACAAAAAATTCCTCATTGCAAAGCATGTTGGGTAAACTTGATACAAAATAAAACAGCTGTTGATAATAAAGCAGACAAACACTGGTTAAAAGCTGAATAGGAGCAATTGAACTATTCTACTAAAATGTAAACCCAATCGTATGTTTTTGAATACTGTCTATAGCGACGTGTTTCATTTTTCTCAATATCGAGAGTAGATTTTGCTTGAACTTAAGATTTATGTTTATTTGAGCACCTCAAAATTAAGTAATTTCCTTTTTTTACCTAAAACAATCTATAAAATTGAAATTTTTAACAAAGGTCATATATGTTGCCATTTTTACTAGCGAAACAACAATAAGGAGTAAATAAAACTTACAGGAGAGCACATCAACGAGGTCAAACTAGATATAAAATGGAAAACATATGATAATTTTATGCAGTCAGTTGATTGGTGAAATTTTTACCCACGGTTCCCGTCGTTTCCCTTGGTAACCATCTACACTTAAACCCTCTTTTCCTTGGTTAACAGTTAAAGCTATTGTGATTGGCCACAAAAAGTTTCAACAAATTTCTGATTATGCTTTTAAAATAACAGATAATTTGTTGTTTGTTTTTTAAAACCACTTTGATTTGATGGTCTGTGAGGGGCCTACGAAAACAAACGATATAGTTAGTGGCAATAGAACAGGCTAGTGAAGGTCAAGTTAAATAAAGTTAAATAAATTTAGTTCAAATTAAATATTGTGTGTGACACGTTTCTGTCACAACTATCTACAATACATTAATTAATTAATTGGCAAGCAAGATTATTATCCTTTTATCGGTTTGTATGCATCGTCGGAATACCATGCGAATACCGTTGAAAAGTAAATGAGAAAAAATCAACTGGCTTACTCGAAGTCTTGACCTTGACACGTTTGTTCTATTGCCCTGACTTTATTTTACGTAGGTCCTGTCTGTGAGCAGGTTATTGAAGTTGGCAGGAACGAAGCAGGCGGGAATCGTGGGGTAAAATGGCGAAAAACAATAGGGGGCAAACTTCCCTATCTTTTTAGCGATTTCATTTTTGTTATTGCCTAGAACTTGTATGACAATATAGTGTGGTTTTAAGTACCTTGTCGTCTCCAGTTCATATCTGTTGTTGTCTACAATTTGGTTTCGAAACTGGTTTGTGCCATGTTTTACCAGCTTTATGTTTTGACTTGTAAACTCCGTGAACATGGCACAAAAAAGTGCTGAAACCAGCAGGATGTAGACAACAACGGATTTGAACTGGAGATAATAAGGCGATTTAAAACCACACACTATATCGGGTTTAACTTCGTTTGAACAATACATTTAACCTAGGTTTTTCTAATACCAACATGGAGGAGTAATACTGGTTGATTGTTTGTGTAAATCAAATTTACTAATTTGTCACCCCTATACTTATAACCAAAGTGATATAGAAATTTTAATTCTTTCTGCTGCAAATATTCAACAGCTTAAAAGAGACATTTTTCAAAGTATATTTACCTTCAGCATAGATAACAAGTTTATTACTAAAATGTTGCGTAAAAATGGGAATTGTAAAAAAATTAAATCAAATAAACCAAATTAATAAAGATGCATTTTCTCCTTGTCTTCTCCCTATATGAAAATTAATCCATATTTTTCTGGCCACGGTATCACGCGTGAACGGCTGAACCAATTTCACTCATTATTTTTTGTTGTATTTGTTATTGTAAGAAAAATAATATGAAAGAAAAAATTAATGATTCCACAGGGGCTCCGCCCCACACGTCTTCAAAGTTACCATTTTATTCTTATGGAAGCATTGTTGAAACTGCCAACAATTCTTTCATAATGACTGTGACTAAAGTTTTTTCGGCTGATTTATTTAAATACTAGCTGTTGCCCGTCACGGCTTCGCCCGTGTTGAATTTGTTTTTTAATCTCTTTTAAGACCTACGAAATCTTCTTCCTTAATATATATTCATTTAGATTAATACATTGAAATAGTGTGAGCGGGGCACCTATGGTCAAAGAGGAACGATCATGTCAAATATTAACCCCGTAGGCCATAGAGTAATTTTTAAGTCAAGTGAGGCGGAGCCCTAAAAGGTTTCAAAAACTATATTTCCAAAATTGTTTCTTGGCGACTTCCTATGAGCAAAGAGGAACATCCATGTCAAATATTAACCCAGTAGGTCATAGAGTAATTATGAAGTCCAGTGGGGTGGAGCCCTAAAGGACTTCCCAAAAATATTTTTCCAAAACAATTTTTAGTACCTTTGAGTAAAAAGGAATGTCCACGTCAAATTTTAACCCCGTAGAATCTATTGTAACTTAAAGGTTCTGTGGGGTGTAGCTCTAAAGGAAATTTGCAAAATCGTTTCCTAGGGAATGCCATGAAGAGGAACGTCCATGTCAATTTCCAACCCCGTAGGCCGTAGAATAATTTTTAAGTCCAGTGGGGTAGAGGCCTAAATAAATTCAAAAACTATATTTCCCAAATGATTTCTTAGTGACTACCTATGAGCAAATGGGAACATCCATGTAAAATATCAACCCCGTAGTCTCTCTAGTAGTTTTTAAGTCCTGAGGGGCGGAGCCCTAAAGGAGTTCAAAAACTATTTATGCAAATCCTTTTTTTGGTACCTTAGAGTAAAGAGTAATGTCCTCGTCAATTTTCACCTGTAGGATCTATGTTAACCTAAAGGTTCTGTGGGGCGGAGCCCTAAAGCAAATTCAAAAAAACGTTTCTTAGTGAATGCCTATGACCAAAGAGGAACATCAATGTCAAATTTAACCCAGTAGGCCATGGAGTAGTTTTTAGGACCAGTGGGGTGGAGCCCTAAAGGACTTCAAAAACTATATTTCCAAAACCGTATTTGTTCAATTTATATACAGTATATAAAGCAAATCACACCCCATTAGCTTAATAATTTACTTTCAATATCATATCTTATCAATATTTGTATTTTAACTCACATGTCATTGTTTATAACATTTTTTACTCTTGTTTTGAATATACCTCCATCTCATCTCTCTTTTCAAGGTCTTAATTTCTTTTTAATAGTTCACCTCAGTATATTTATTGATTGAGTATATTTATTGGTTTCCCTCCAGTATCTAGTATCTTAGTGAATAAGCTAAGAGTAAAAATGGCCTTCTATGCAAAAAATTAACTCTGTAGGCTCTATCTTAATTTTGAGGTTATTTGGGGGAGAGCCCTGAAGGTAATGTGTAAGCCACTTTTTATTGAGCATGAGCATCTATGACCAAAGAGATTACTCCAAATTTCAACCCCACAGCCCTATAGTTCATAGATTCGTTGTTTCTTTCAATTCGTATTGTAATTGACCATAATTGTAACATTATATGAAATTTCGAAGTTAACTGGGGTGGAGCCCTGAAGGGATTTTGTGAAAGCGTTTTCTTAGTAAGCACCAATGAGCGAAGAGGAAAGTACATGCCAAAATTTAACCCAGTAGGCCCTAAAAGTAATTTTGAAGTCCGTGGGGGGAAGCTCTAAAGATGCTTTTCAACAAGCGATTTTTAGTGAGCACCTACGGGCAAAGTGTACCTTCCATTTCAAATTTCAACCCCTTAGGTCACCTGGTTTTTCATATTCGTTGTTCCTTAGATTCATATTTAAAATTGGCCATAAGAATAACATTAGACCAAAATTGAAATCGTGTGTGGCAGAGCCCTGATAGAATTTTGTAAAACAGTTTCGTAGTGAGCACGTAAATATGAGCAAAGAGGAACGTCCACTTCAATTTCATCATCATAGATCCTATAGTTTTTCAGATTCGTTGTTTTCTAAATCCGAACTAAAAATTAGCTATGAATAACATTACATAGAAGTTTTGAAGTCCTATGTGGCGGAGCCCTGATGGAATTTTGCAAAACCGTTACTTAGTGAATATCTATGAGCAAAGAAGAACGCCCATGCCAAATTTTAACACTGTAGGTCATACAGCTTTTCTGATTCGTTGTTGCCTTGATTTGTATAATATATTGGCCATAAGAATAATATTAAATGGAAATTTTGAAATCCTTTGGGGTAGAGACCTGAAGGAATTTTAGAAAAGCATTTCTTAGGGAGAATTTTTTAACACAGAGGAACGTCCATGGCAAATTTCAACCCCCTATACCTTATGGTTATAAAGATTCGATGAGACTGAGTGAGTGGTATTTGACAAAGTAGACTAACCTAACCTAAACTCATAACTAATAAACATTTTTACACCAGTTAAATTGTTTACAAAGATAAAAATATTGTCATGTGGTTACATCATAATTTAAATGTATTATTTGACTAACAGCTGATAGCTTTGAATCTTCAACAGCTAAATACATCAAATCTTTAAAGTCGTGGGGGGCGGAGCCCTGGAGGAATTTCGCAAAACCATTTCTTAGTGAGCACCTATAGGCAAAGAGGAACGGCTATTCCAAATTTCAACCCTATAGGTCGTATAGTTTTGGAGATTCGTTGTTTCCTAGATTCGTATTTTATGTGCTCCATAAGAATAACATTGTAACGAAATTTTGAAGTCGTGTGGGGTGGAGCCCTGCAGGAATTTTGTAAAACAATTTCTTAGTGAGCACCTATAGGCAAAGAGGAACGGCCATTCCAAATTTCAAACTCGTAGGTCGTATAGTTTTGGAGATTTGTTGTTTCCTAGATTCGTATTTTATGTGCTCCTTAAGAATAACATTGTAACGAAATTTTGAAGTCGTGTGGGGTGGAGCCCTGCAGGAATTTTGTAAAACCGTTTCTTAGTGAGCATCAATAAGTAAAAAGTATCGTCTATACCAAATTTCAATCCTGCATGCTCTCTACTTTTGGAGATTCGTTGTTGCTTTGGTTAGTATTAAAAATCCCCCATAAGAATAACATTGTAACGAAATTTTCAAGTCTTGTGGGGTGGAGCCCTAACGGAATTTTGCAAAATCGTTTCTTAGTGAGCGTTTTTGAGCAAAGATGAACGTCCATGCCAAGTTTTAACCCTCTAGACCTTACAGTTTTGGAGATACTCTGATACGCGAGTGAGTGGTATTTGACAAATATATAGTAGACTAGAAGCATAATACTAGGTCTGAGGTTGTCTAATTTAAGAGAATGCTGTTTTATGTATTGGACACATACACACATTAAAACAGTACTTACTTTTAATGTATCAGGAAAAATGCCAGTTTCAAAACGCAAATTGAACGCAAAAATTTGAACTGAAAAAGGATCAATTATGTCAGAAACATATTATTCAATTTGCGCAAATATTTTATCGAAACCGGCGAACTTTTCATTTGAAAGAATATATTTACTAAACACCTTGTTGACGTAAGTGCGACAAAAAATGTGGTCGGAACGCAGGTGTAGGTTCAAAGGGGGAAGGGGCGCTGCCGCCTTGGTCCGTGGACTTTCTCCGAACCGACAAAAAATACTCATTCGCTATCTCGGCCACTTGTTTGGGCGTACTCACCACTATTACGTTTTCATTACAAACTTTTTCACCCTTTTACAATATGTTTTACCTTTAACATTCTTACTACCTTCCAATATTGTGTGTGACACGTTTTTATCACAACTATCTACAATACATTAATTAATTAATTAGCAAGCAAGATTCTTATTCTTGTATCGGTTTTTATCGACGGAAGACCATGCTAATACCATTGAAAAGTAAATATAATCTATAATATCTGGAATACATTATAATTTAAATCGGACCCCGGGACTTAACCCAAAGACCTTCAGTTTCAAAGAGTATTTGCTTGAAACATTAGATAACTGTGGTAAGAACATATTCCTTTTAGTTTTAGATAAGCCTTACACAAGGTTAAGCCTTATTCAATTTATTAACTGCACATTCATTGCTTTGAAAACAGTTTTTCCTACGGGTTGGTTCTAAAACATACAAAAAGAGTCATAAGTTATAGTGGTTTAGTATTAGTAGTTCATAGCGGACAAACTATTGATTTTCGTTGATTTAAAAATAGTTTTATTAAACTCCTCGAGTCTGAAAAAATACAGAAAGAGCCATAAGATGCAAGATTTGCACCAGTAGTTTTCAAAATAACGATTAAATTTATTATTTCCGAGTTTTCATTCATAGCGGCTAAAATATTGATTTTCGTTAATTTGGAAATAGGTTTATTGAAGTCCTCGGGTCTGAAAACATACAAAAAGAGCCATAAGATGTAAGATTTGCACCAGTAGTTTTCAAAATATCGATTAAATTTATTATTTCCGAGTTTTCATTCAGGCGGTTAAACTATTGATTTTCGTTTCTTTGGAAATAGGTTTATTGAACTCCTCGGGTCTGAAAACATACAAAAAGAGCCATAAGATGTAAGATTTGCACCAGTAGTTTTCAAAATATCGATTAAATTTATTATTTCCGAGTTTTCATTCATAGCGGCTAAACTATTGATTTTCGTTACTTTGGAAATAGGTTTATTGAACTCCTCGGGTCTGAAAACATACAAAAAGAGCCATAAGATGGAAGATTTGCACCAGTAGTTTTCAAAATATCGATTAAATTTATTATTTCCGAGTTTTCATTCATAGCGGCTAAACTATTGATTTTCGTTACTTTGGAAATAGGTTTATTGAACTCCTCGGGTCTGAAAACATACAAAAAGAGCCGTAAGATGTAAGATTTGCACCAGAAGTTTTCAAAATATCGATTAAATTCATTTTTTCCGAGTTTTCATTCATGGCGGCTAAACTATTGATTTTCGTTACTTTGGAAATAGGTTTATTGAACTCCTCGGGTCCGAAAACATACAAAAAGAGCCATAAGATGTAAGATTTGCACCAGTAGTTTTCAAAATATCGATTAAATTCATTATTTCCGAGTTTTCATTCATAGCGGCTAAACTATTGATTTTCGTTACTTTGGAAATAGGTTTATTGAACTCCTCGGGTCTGAAAACATACAAAAAGAGCCATAAGATGTAAGATTTGCACCAGTAGTTTTCAAAATATCGATTAAATTTATTATTTCCGAGTTTTCATTCATAGCGGCTAAACTATTGATTTTCGTTATTTTGGAAATAGGTTTATTGAACTCCTCGGGTCTGAAAACATACAAAAAGAGCCATAAGATGGAAGATTTGCACCAGTAGTTTTCAAAATATCGATTAAATTTATTATTTCCGAGTTTTCATTCATAGCGGCTAAACTATTGATTTTCGTTACTTTGGAAATAGGTTTATTGAACTCCTCGGGTCTGAAAACATACAAAAAGAGCCGTAAGATGTAAGATTTGCACCAGAAGTTTTCAAAATATCGATTAAATTCATTTTTTCCGAGTTTTCATTCATGGCGGCTAAACTATTGATTTTCGATACTTTGGAAATAGGTTTATTGAACTCCTCGGGTCCGAAAACATACAAAAAGAGCCATAAGATGTAAGATTTGCACCAGTAGTTTTCAAAATATCGATTAAATTCATTATTTCCGAGTTTTCATTCATAGCGGCTAAACTATTGATTTTCGTTACTTTGGAAATAGGTTTATTGAACTCCTCGGGTCTGAAAACATACAAAAAGAGCCATAAGATGTAAGATTTGCACCAGTAGTTTTCAAAATATCGATTAAATTTATTATTTCCGAGTTTTCATTCATAGCGGCTAAACTATTGATTTTCGTTATTTTGGAAATAGGTTTATTGAACTCCTCGGGTCTGAAAACATACAAAAAGAGCCATAAGATGTAAGATTTGCACCAGAAGTTTTCAAAATATCGATTAAATTCATTTTTTCCGAGTTTTCATTCATGGCGGCTAAACTATTGATTTTCGTTACTTTGGAAATAGGTTTATTGAACTTCTCGGGTCTGAAAACATACAAAAAGAGACATAAGATGTAAGATTTGCACCAGTAGTTTTCAAAATATCGATTAAATTCATTATTTCCGAGTTTTCATTCATGGCGGCTAAACTATTGATTGTCGTTACTTTGGAAATAGGTTTATTGAACTTCTGGGGTCTGAAAACATACAAAAAGAGCCATAAGATGTAAGATTTGCACCAGTAGTTATCAAAATATCGATTAAATTCATTATTTCCGAGTTTTCATTCATAGCGGCTAAACTATTGATTTTCGTTACTTTGGAAATAGATTTTTTGAACTCCTCGGGTCTGAAAACATACAAAAAGAGACATAAGATGTAAGATTTGCACCAGTAGTTTTCAAAATATCGATTAAATTTATTATTTTCGAGTTTTCCGAGTTTGGAATTTAAAATATTGATTAAATTCCAATCGTGGAGTAAAAAGTGTCTATGCACCTCTAAATTCATTACTAGACTATCGTGTTATTTTCCTGTGTAATTAGTCGTGGGTTGGCACTACTGAATTTGCGAGGACGAAAGTGTTCATGCACGAATTGCGTATATCCTTGCCATCTATCACAGATCGCTGAAAATTCAGTATGGATGGCACTTTTCACTGCTGCAGTGAATTGTGTCTATGTATGACAATCGTGGAGTAAAAAGTGTCTATGCACCTCTATATATATATATATATATATATATATATATATATATATATATATATATATATATATATAAGTAGATAGTACTATGGGGTTCCTAGGACACTTTTGGAGACAATCAAAAATCAAACAAATTTCACAGTTTTTTAATACAATTATGCAATATTTTTGCCATTTTTTGGCCAATTTGTAGTCTAACATTATTCTAATTTTTATGAAAAATATGCAAATTTCATGAAATTTTTTACAAATATGCCTAAATTTACATAAAATTGTCTTCAGAATAAAAATTTTTCTAAAACAAGTAAAATTTTGTCGAATACTGAATAATTATTCAAATTAAACTAGAATAGTTTCTTTATCATCAAATGTTTTAATGTTTGTAATAATTAAATGTAAATCTTTCTTATTCTATTCTTTAACTGTTTTAATGAATGAATATTTTAAGTTCTATTAAAAAAAAAATTTCAAATTTTATATATTTTTTTTTTGAAATCTGAAATTATCATGGTCCCAGGTCAAAATATATACTAATTATAGTAATTATTGTGCAAATTTAATAAAATAAACCTATTTAGTTCATAAATTACGATTTCAGTTGTTAAATAATGAGTCTTGTAGAATATATTGGTTGAGAACATTCTCTTATCACTCTTATCTCTCTTATCTGACCGTTAAAATAATACTTCCTGTCACAAACTCCAATACTTTAAACTATTATAACTTTATTAATAATTAAGTTATCTTTAATCTGAAAATTGTATTGAATTTAATATTTTTTTCTCTTTGATATAATACCTCACAACTTAGGTTTTAAATGAGATATAAGTTTTTTTGTTGTTTCTTAAATTCATTAATATGTTAATTGATTTATTTGTAAAAGTATTTGAAACAAATGTTTAATTGGTTGATTTATGATGGGCTATAATGTATTAATAGGATTAAAAATGATATTTATTTAGTATAGGCAATTGTTGCACTATCTAGTGGAATAGTCATGAACTACTAGCGCTTCAACTGATAAACGCATGCAGTCTTATCACTCAACGGAAGTCTGGTTAGCTCATTGCTAACGTTCAAGTCTCATATGCCTGAGGTTCCGAGTTCAAATCTCGAAACTTCGGGCATAATTTATTGAGGACATAGTTGAAGTCCAGTGGTTGGTGGAAGGTCTTTATCCGAGTGGCCATAGGATAATGACTGTGAAACAAGCCGTGTGACAAGATACTATGGTGGGTGCACCCTTTGCCTCATCCATTTCATTCTTCATAATCACCAATCCATTTCCATTAACCACCAATCTATTTCCATTAATCATTTCAATCAATCGCCTATCGTCCATCCCATTAATACAACATTACACTTACAACACCGCACACTAAAAAATTCAAATAATACACTCTCCTCCACCTAGCACAAAAAAATCTAAAAATCAAATAATTCAATAGAACCTGAAATGATGCCCCTGGGGACATAAAAACCTGGAATGTGGCAGTGATGGGTTCAAATTCAAAAATACAAAATATCATAAAAGCTAGGTGGTAGTGACGAGTAACTAAGGCGCCTATTCTGAAAACACGCACACTTACAACACTACACAAAATACACCATCATATCCATTCATTTTGTTTTATTTTTGTAAATTTAAAGCTTTTTTAAAACAAGTAAATTTTAATATCTGATTTTTAAGAATATAGATTAATTTATTTCAATTATATCATTTTTGATTATATTATATTCAAGTAATTTTTTAGATACAATAATAATATAACAATTTGTTTTACTAGTAGCTACTATATCATAATCAAAATCTGCATTAATAATAATATCATTTTTTGAACTTGAAATATTTGTTGGATTTTTTGTAGTATCAATTACATAAATTGGTCTATTTTCTAGAAATTCTGTTGGATTATAATACATTTTACTACTATTATAATAAACTTTTTTATAATCTTGATACATTTCATACATAATTCTAAATTTTTCATTGAATATGTCAAAGTTTTCCAATTCATCAGGGTAATAATGACCATTTAGTTTTACTCTTATATTTTTTATATACATACTATCAAATTTAGAAGTATCATATAACTGATCATTTGTTCTTGATTTTTGAAATCCAATTATAATAAATTTTGGATTATAAATATTTCTATAGATATTTGTTATATCCAAACTTAAATTCTTTCCTGTAATATTTTTTTGTTCAATGCATTGCCAATGATTAAAATGAAAATTTACTTTTTCAAATTTGCTTAGTTCATTAATTAATTGAATTTTACTTGTTGTTTTGTATTCAATTATAGGAACTCTAATAAAAAATTCATCAACTGTTATTTTACCTTCAGCTGGTAATGTTGCATTATCATAAGTTCCATCAGCCTTTTTAGTTTTCCATCTAAAAATTGCATCATTATCTTGTGATCTAATAAATGTTATATTAAAACCTCCTTTGTATATTGGAATATTTACATTTTCAAAAAATCCTAATCCAAAATGAGATAAATTACCAATTGCTTCAAATGCTTTACTAAAATTTGATTCAAAACCATTATTAATTTGATTTATTTCTGATTTTGAATAAGTTATAGTACCTTTAATTGTACTTAATAGACCAGGATATTCAATTTCATCAATCAATTTATTATGTTTTCTAACTTCAATTTTTGAAAATAAAAATGGAACAAAATTATCAATTAATTTTATATTAGCACCATTATCATATGCAGTTCCATCAGATTTAGTCAATTTACCAGATATATAAAATTGAAATTTAGAAGTACAAAATCCATCTCCAAAATCTATATTAAATTAAGTTTTTTTATTAGGTTCATTTAAATGTAATTTAGATAATGGATAGAAATTTTTGTATTCAGCTCTTTCAATATCATTTATATATTTTTTGTAATCAGCCATTTATTAAGGATAATTTTTTAAATCAAAAGCTTTTTTAAAACAAGTAAAATTTTCATAATTTAATTTTTATGATTTTATAATGTCAAATTTTATTTATGTATCAATTTCATTTTTACTTTTAAAATACTCAATTTCTGTAGCATGATCAAGTATAAATTTTGCTGATATTTTTTGATGTTCTAAAATTAATTCCCAATTTAATGTAAAAGCATAATCATGAATGAAATATTCAGTTAAATCTTGATATTTACAAATCAAATCAATATAATCTTTTAGTTGATAATTTATGAATTCAGTAATAAAATCTATAGTTAAATTTTGATGTTGAGCAATTTTTTGCCAATTTAATTTATTTTGAAACAATCTCATCATATTAATACTCAATTCATATTTTTCAGAAATATCATCCCAATCATCTTTGTTTAATTGATTTTGGTTTCTGATAATGAATAAATCAAATGAACTGTATAGAGCCATTTATTAGGGAGAAAATTTTGTAAAACAACTTTTCTTTGAATTACAAATACAACATTTTGATTTAATTATATTTATATTTTTTAATTTTATTATCTGAATATCTTTAGAATTAGTTTTTTGTTTACATTTAAGACAATAAATCAACTCCATTTATATAAAATAAATTATTGTAATTTATCTATATCTCCTTTAATTAGTATTATTTCTGCATTTAATTCTTTTATTGATTTATTGACTCCATCAAATAGAAATTTTAGTTCTTTTTCTAATTTTTCTTCTAAATTTTCAACATGTTTTCCAATATTAATTAAAAATTCTAAAATTTTATTTAAATCTTTTTTAGTTTCTGAATAATCACTACCAATTTCAATAATTGAATCTAAAATTTCATCTAATTCTGACTTAACTATAACATCATATTTATTTATACTTGGTTTTACATTAACAATTCTTTTACCATTAATATTTATATAATTTTTTGATAAACCAATAGCATTTACTAAATTTTCAGTCTTTTTTACATGACTTTTAAAACTTTTACTAAAATTATTAAAAAATGTATTTAATTTTGAATTTATATAATCTTCTTTAATATTAATTGGATGTTTTTTCTGTCTTCCAAACAGATCAAATATATTTTGTGAATCCATATTTATTAAGGATTAATTTATTTATTATGTTATCAAATTTTTTATTTTTATTTAATTCATTTAATATAAAAATACATAAATGACCACAAATTGGTGGATCATTATAATTTTGAATTTGATTATCATTATAAAATATATTATCTTTTCCTAAATATTTAACTAATTCTATTGGTGGTTTATTAACTATATTTCCATATGAATCAAAATAATATTTAATTTTATCTTTTTTATAATAACAAACCCAATGAGTTCCATTTCCATCAAATGAATCTAAATTTATAATTCCACATTCAAATTTATTAACTTTATTAGGTAATATATCTCTCATAAATACACCTCTAAAATATTTTATATTTTTACACAATTTTTCTAATTCACCTAATGTTAGTGGTTCAAAATTTTTTTATAATTTTGTTTCATATATTTTAATGTTTTTTTATCTAAACCAGATCCTTCTACATTTTTTAATTCATGATCTAACCAATCAACAAAATTTCTAAATTTAGGAATTATAGATTCTTTTACTACTTTTGCTCCCTTTCTAACATTTGGTGTATAATTTTTAACTATAGGTATATTATCAGCAAAATCTAAAATTTCTTTTAGTAATCCACCATTTTTTATTTCTTTTAATTGATTATATGAAAATTCAAATCTTAATCCTTTATTTAATTTTTTATGTTTATTTAGTTTATTAATTTGTCTTTTAGATAATAATATAATATCTTTTCCATTTTCATTAAATTGATCAATATTAAATTGAATTATAACTGATCTTTTATTTTTAAATGCTAATTTTATTTTTGATTTTTGATTATCTGTCAAGTTTATATTTGTTTTTTCCATTTATTAAGAAAAAAATTTATAGTTTTTTTATAATATAGATTAACTTAATTAATGAAAAATTTTATTAAAATTTTAATCCTACTTCTAAACCCATACCAAATTTTCTTTTCATCCACATAGCACCTGATGTTGGTAATGCAACTAATCTTTCACCAATTCCATAATCATTTGATGTTACTATATCCCATGCTTTATCTTGTAAAATTTTATCAGCTATTTCATTTCTAGATTTTGTATCTTTATGATCTCTATAAAATAAATCATGTTCTTTAGCAGCTTTATCTAAATCATTTATTCCAGGATCACCTCTTTTTACTCTTTTATTTAATTTAGTTCCAGGCCCTAGATATTGATAACCAGGTACATGTAATTCAAAAGGTAAATTATTTATAACATCATTTAAAATACCTGATCCATCTTTTAATAATGGTGATGAAATATTTGCCAAAATTCTTTTTAAATAATTAATTCCTTCAGGTTTTTCAATTAATTCATCTAATTTATTTGATATAAAGTCTTTAATTGCTTTCTTTTTATTTAAAAAATTATTATTACCAGCTTTTTCTTGTGCATATATATAATTAATAATATTATCTAATTTATTTAAATCATCTATAAATCTATATTCAATTTTATTTTCTGTATATTGTCTGATTCCTGAACCTTCAATTTCCCCTTTTAATTCCCAAATATGTTTAATTAAATTAATATATTTATCACCTTTACTAGATTTTGGTTTTTTACTATTTGGATCATTATTTTTATAAATTGAATTAGTTTCCCATAAAATCTTTGAATAATTATTTAAATCATCTTGTGTATATAAATTATTATCTGGTTTCTTTTCATAAGTTAACAATCTCCATAATCCATGTGTTCCATTATATTTTTTATCATCAATTATTAAATCATCATTATCAATTACAGTTATTTTATCACCAATCATAAATGATTTTTTATGTTTATTCCAATATAAACCAAATTTATCATCTTTTGTTCTTGGTAAATATTTTTGTGCTAATGGACCAATAATTTTATCTAATGTTTGAGGTGAAATTAAGTTTGGGTCAATAAATGTCGATTCTTCTTGAATTATTGGCTGTCTGATTGGTCTAAATGGAGTACTTGAAGGTAAATTTAATTCTTCAGTTTCTGGTATTGATATATTAGCAAAATTATTAACAACAGGTACCAATTCCATTAGGTTTTTATTTTCATTTAAGACTTCACCAATTTTATTTTCAACTTTACCAATCGCTGATGTTATAGGTTCATATGCTTTTTGTTTAATTTTTTCATAATTATCTTCAATTTTAATTTGATTTTTAAATTCTTTTATTAATTTTTTCTCAATATCATCTAATTTTTTAGCTTCATTAACAGATATCTTATCCATTTATTACAAAGAAAAATTTAGGTTCAACACAAATCATGTTAACATAAACACAAATCATGTTAACACAAAAACAAATCATGTTAACACAAACACAAATCATATTAACACAAAACATAAATCATGTTAACACAAACACAAATCATGTTAACATAAACATAAATCATGTTAACACAAATACAAATCATGTTAAACACAATTTATTTTACTTTATTTCTGTAATTTTCATTAAATATATAAATACTAATGAAATAAATAATACTAATAAAATAAATATTCTATCAATTATTGACTCAAATATACAACAAGCCATTATCATTATTTAATATCAGAAAAATTTTTCATATATTTTCCATCATTTGATTTTTTCAATAAATTAATAGTTAAAAATCCATAGTCTTCTTTCCAACAATCATTACAAATAGTTTTAAATTTATCAAATTTCATATCTGATCCAACAAAATTATTATATATTTTTTTTCATATAATATTCATTTTGTTTAAAAATGCATAACATATTTAAATTATTTCTAATTAATTGCATATCAACTTTTGAATAACATTGTGATAAATAAATACATGATATATTTTTATGTCTACCCATTATAAAATATTCTTTAATTTTATCTTGTTTTTCTAAAATACAATCATCAAAAACTACTAATGAATTTGGTTTACATTCATTTAGTGGAATCACATCATCACATGAAAAATAAGAAATTTGTTTATTAATATTTGATTGTATATTTTTAAATCTTTTTTGTAATAATTTATAAGATGGTTGTTCTAATGATTTACTAAAAATATATAAATTTGAATATGGAATTAATCTTTTGTAAATAAAATTTAATAATAATGTAGTTTTACCAGATCCACTTGTTCCTATAATTAATAATCTAATAGGTTGATCATTTTTATTATTTTTATCATATGATTCTAATTTTATATTATCTTTTTTTTCTAAAAATTTCTCCATTTAAATAAGATGAAATTATTTAAAATAATTGGTCATTCATCCAAACTAGAATTAAGATTAGAACATCCAATACATTTAGATGGAAAATATAGTATTGGTTTAAGTGGATTTTATTCAGATAATTTTATATCAAATATACCAAATGATTATAAAAACTGTTATGGATATTCTATTAAAGATGAAGATGATAAAATTATAGATCAATATTTTGATATAAATAAAGGAAATTATACAATTGAAGAATTAAAAAATATTTTTATTAATAGTTTAATAGAATTTAAAAAGAAAATTAATAAATTTGATGAAAATGATTTTATACTGAAAAATGATGGACCATATATTATAATAAAATCTCCTGTTAAAATTATAGTTACAACAATTATAATTGATTTATTAGGGTTAAATAATAAAATAATTGAACCAAATGTATTAACAAAAGGAATAAAACTACCAAAAATTAGACCTTTTGATGTTATTGAAATACATTGTAATTTAGTTGATCCTAGTTTTGAAAATCATAAAGATCATTCACATTTACATAAAGAATCAGAAATTATATATTCATTTTATCCAAATGTTGAATATGGATCAAAAATTAGTGAAAAACCAAATGAAATTGATTATATTCCTTTAAAATATAAATAAAATTCAAAATATTGTAATATCTATTCAAGATAGTGATGGAAATCTAATAAAATAATGAAAATATTAAAAGTATTGTATATTTAAGATTAAAACAAAATTTGTAATATAAAATTTGTCTACATAAATAATAAAACAATTGATTTAATTACAATAATTTTATATTTAATAATAAATTAATTGTATTTAGTAAACAAAATAATCCTTGGTTTAAAGTAAAAGATATTTGTAATATTTTAAAATATAAAAATTCTAGAAAAGTTTTAATTGATAATGTAAAAGAAAAATATATAAAACTTAAAAAATATCAAGTGTAACCAACAGTTACACTTACATAATGATGATAAATTAATTTACATAAAAATTATAGGTGTCACAAATTAAGACACCCTAGAAATTGATGTACAAACATGTTTTCAGATGCCCTAAAACAGGGCGTCAATAAAATAGATAATAAAACAATATTTATTAATGAATCTGGTTTATATTCATTAATTTTAAAATAAAAAAAGGTAGATAAACAATAAGGATAAATATAGATGGTGATAAATTAAAATTCATAGATTTTTTAGAGGGGACAATTTGTCCCCCCTATCATATAATGAAAAACGTACAAAACTTATTAAAATTAGGTAGGACCCAAAATGGGTCCCACATAAATTATAATATTTATTTTAAAAAATTTTAAAGGAGGTAACCTTATTATACAATAAAAACTTAAGGGTAACAAAACGTTACCCTCCTTAAACATTCAAAAGATATTTATAAAGATAATAAATTATATACAAATTTGAGACCCGTCTTAAAGACGGGTCTTACTTATAATGATAATAAAGTAAAATTTATAGATATTTTTAGGGGAGGCGATCTGTCCCCCCTATCATATAATGAAAAACATACTATTTTTATTAAAAAAATTTTGTTTATATTTATTAATTTTAAAATTAAAAAAGAATCAAAAAATTTAAAAATAGATTAATAAATATTTTAAATGAAAGAATCAAAACAAATAATTAAACATAAAAATTTAATAATAAATTATTAAATATATTTAAATTTATTAAAGAAAATATTTAAAAATATACATAAATTATAGTATAAATTCAATATCATATGGTTATAAATTATTAATATAATTTTGATCATTTTCTTTAAAACTTTCTTTAACATAATTTTTTATTATATTTATAAATGGTTCTATTATAAAATTAAACTTATAATGATATACAAAATAATTTTTATATTTAAAAAGATATATTAAAAATTTATTTGATATTTTAGTTTTAAATAAATATAATTTTATATCAAAATCATTATTTATTAATTCTTTTGGAACAATTAAAATTTCCATTTATTTATAATTTTTTTTATACCCCCAAGGTAATGTATCAATTTTATTTTCACAAATAAATCTTTTGTCATCTCTATTACTTAAAGCTAATTTATTTATTGTAATTGTATATAGTTCATGTTTAAAACTTCTAATACAAGTCATTTCTCTATATTGTTCTTGATCATCAAATAAACATTTCTTAAAATCATCCATATGTAATGTTTTATCAACAACACTTTTCTTAATTCCTTTACATTTTACAGGATTTTTATTATTAAATTCATAACTATATAATTTTGATCTTAAACCACAATATTCTTCTAATATTTCACCATTTAACTCATCTTTAAATTTACCAATTATTTTTTTATTCTTTTCACTATAGCATTCATGTTCTTTCTTATAATCACTTGTATCAAATTCATTAATATTTTCTTTAATAATTTTATATGGATCCTTTTTAAACTCTATAAAATAACTGTCTGTGTCCATATATAATAACCTTATATTTGGATCAAACTTCTTTAATTTTTCATAATAAAATTGATACATATGTAATTTTGATAAATCAAGTACTGAAAATCCTATATAGATTGGTTTATCAAACTTAACCTTTTCTTTTATCATATGTGAAGCAATACAGTCTTTATCAAATATACTAAATGTTTTAAAATTAGGTTTTTTTGCTTGTTTTAATGAAAACTTTTCGTCACCTAATTTAATATCACATCTATTTCTAACATTTTCCATAGTTTTTCCAAAAACACTATTATTCATCAATTTAAAAAAGTCTTTTTCAAAATCTGATGTTGATTTGGATCTAAATTTGGTATTTAATTCAATATATTTTTTCATATAATCCATCTTGATCAAATGCTATAACTCTATTAACTTTCTTTAATTTTAATCCTTTTTGTAGATAATATTTTAAGTTTCTTGAATGAATAACATAATCTTTTTTATCAAATAATGTTGTGCAAAGTTTATTATTATAATGTTCAGGTGCTAATGGTAAATCTTTATGATCATCATGTAATTCAATAGGATATTCTAAATCAACATCTAATATATATCCATATTCAGCATTTTCATCTAATTCTAATATTGTTTCTTCCCATTCATTTAATGTATATGTATTAGGATTCATCCATGTTATATCTTTATAAGGTAATTTTTGACTTAAAGCCCATCCATATAGATTATTTGCATCTATATATAACATATAATTTTCAGGTTTTGTTTTATCATAATTTTTTGTATATTTATTGTTTGCTTTACAATATCTAGTTATACATTGTGAAATACCACCTCTAATACCTTTTTCAATCATTAAATACATATTATAATCACTTATTAATTCTAGTTTAATTTTTGTTAATTTTAACATAGAATCCCAAGCTAATGATGGTGATGTTAGATAATGTGCTGGATCTAATTGATAATTTTTCAAACAAACAGATCTAAAATTTTCAAATATATCAGCTAATAATAATACATCCTGAATATTATACAAATCTGAATAATTACCTAATGTTTTTATTTTTAATTTATTCCAAACTTTTATATAATGTTTATAATCATCATCACTTATATTTTCATTAGTTAAACAACTATAAAATTGATCTTTTTCTAATATTTTATCATAGTTTAATTTTTCGACATTATCAATAAATTCATATGGAAATACACCTTTAGAAGTTAATATTTTTAAAGTTTCATTATCATATTCAATTTTATCATTTTCTTTTATAAATTTATTTATATGCTTAAATTCTTTAAGATTTTTAGCTAATTTTTCAATTGATGTAGCCATAAATCTAAATGTATCTACAAATGAGAATTTTATAAATTTTCTAGGTTTATCACCTTCAAATTCATAACCATAACCAGAATTTACTGAATAGTTTATATATTTTTCATCTGTATTAGCTAACAAATCAATTTTACCATATTTTTTAGCTAATTCTTTTATAAACAAATGTGTATCATAATTTGAACTATTATGACAGAATATAGGAATACTTTGAGGGAATTTTAGATTTAAATTACAATTTAAATGTGCAGCACCCCTAAATTTTCCTGTTAAATGGCAATGATCTCTTACTTTTATTCTTTTATCATCATCAAAACCACTATTTTCACAAATATGACAAATATTAGTTTTTTTATAATTAATTTCTTCTTCATTAGTTAAATTCATAGGCTTTTTATTTTTTGAATTATATTGTTTGGCTATATATTTTGAAATTTCATCTAAATATTCAAATAATTTATTTGGTACATTTATTAATTCTTCTTCATTTTTTGCTCTATAACAAATAGGTTTATACATTTTATTAGTTACTCTAGATACTAAATAGATTGTAAATCCATATGGTATATGTTTTTGAATTTTATTTGTATATGAGCAATTTGGATTATTTTTACAATTATCAATCTTTTCTAATATACTTTCAAAATCCATATAAATTACATATGGATGTTCAAACTTTTTGTAATAGTTTTTAAAACTTACTTTTTGACCAGGAAATGGCATTATAGGTCTACAAGGTTCTAATGATTTACATATTTCTAAATGATTATTCAAGTCTTTATTTTTGTAGAAATGAGTCAAACATCTTCTACAAATATATTTTTTTGTTTTATGTTTTGATAATTGAGAATATATTTATTTAAATCTGTTATTAATATATAATGACAATTATTACCAATTTTATAATATAATAAATCAATTTCTAATTTTACATTATAATATTCAGATATTTGTAATGGCACTATTTTTTTATCTTCATCAATTCTATAAATATTTATTGACATTGATGGATAGTTATATTTAGAGTCAAACGATCTTTTTTCAAATAATTTAATATCTTTTAATGTTATTGGATAATCAAAACCTTTAAAAATATCATCATTTATATATTTTTGATATTGTTTAACTCTTTCAGCATGTTCATTTGGTTTATCAATAGCACATCTAATTGCATAAATAAAACAATATTCATCTTTATTTTTAAAATTTACACAACATTTTTTATTCTTAATTTCATTTGGTAATTCTATATATGATCCAGCATTTAATGAATTATTTTTAGATAATTTTAGATTTAATTCAACACATCTTTTTAATGACCAACCAGAGCCTTTTGATGGTTGATTTAGTTGTTCTCTAACTATTAATTTCTTAAATTGATCATCAATAAAATCATCTATATTTAAAATATCTGAACTTTTTATGCAAAAATACATATTACTATTTTGAATTTCACCATTTATTAATTTTCTTTCATATTCACATTCTAAAGCCATTTGTCCTTTAATATTTTTAAATTTTTGTTTTTCTATCAATTTTTTTATTTCATTTCTTTGAGTTTCTAAATAATCATTAATATCTAAATCATCATTTGAATTTGTTAAAATATAATCTTGAAAATATCCTTTTAATGATGAAGCTTCTTGAATATTTATTATATTTTCTTTTGGAATTGGTCTATTTTTAAAATAATCATTTAATAATCCAATTAATTCTCTTCTAGTTTTATTAACAATTTTAATACTATTTTTAATTGCTAAATTTTGAATATATTTTAATGATCTATATTCTAAATTATTTGGATTTTCTTTAATTTTGTTTAATCTTTTAATTAGTTCATCTCTAGATAAATTTTCATAATTTCTGACAGATAATTTTTTTGCAATTTCATTTAATTTTTCTATATTAAATAATGAATAATTTGTAAGATCAAATGTTTCTTTAATATTTGTTAATTCATCTAAAGTTTTATTTTTATAATTATATATATTATTATTTTTACACCAATGTTTTAATTCAAATATTTTATTATCATATTTTTGTTTATTTAATAAATGTTTAGTTGAATTATAATGTCTATCATAATTTTTATATAACATATTTTTATTACAGTAAGGACAATTAATATTTTTATTTGTTCGTTCCATTTATTAGAAATAATTTTTACTTAGAAATAAAACTCTTAAAAATATGAGAAGTTTTTCCACTTTTTTCTAGGTAATTTATAGTTTAAATTGTATTTTTTCAATCAATAGTCAACTTTTCACAAGTTAATTTAAGTTTTCTAGAGTATTTTTTCAATAAAATCAATAGTCAACTTTTCACAAGTTAATTTAAATTTTCTAGAGTATTTTTTCAATAAAATTAATAGTTGTATTTTCATAAGTCAATTTAAGTTTTCTATAGTATTTTTTCAATAAAATTTAAACTTTTTTAAAACAAGTAAAATTATTATTTTTATCATATTTTTAAATTTTCTAGTTTTGTTATATTTTTGTCATGAATTTTAGTTTCTAAATGTCTTAAATAATTATTAGTCCATTTAATATTTCTTCCACATTCACAAAATCGTGGTTTTAAAAACATTTCTCTAATACATTGTATACAAATTGCATTTTTTCTATCTTTACTATAATGATAATTATTAAAATTTGAAATATCTTTAATTTCTTTACATTTATGACATTGTTTTTCATTTAATTCAATAACTTTAATATTATCATATAATTTTTTATAATACAAATCCTTACATTCTTTACAATAATAATATAACCCATCTTTAGTATTTTTATCTTTATAAAATTTTGATATATCTTTATATAATTTACACCTTAAACATTTCTTTTCCATTTATATAAAATAAAATTTACAAATTGGTTTTTTTCAATTCATATTCATAAAAATTTCCAATAATATCTTCATTATTTTGATCTTTTATACTATATGTAACTGGATTTGTATTATTAATTTTAGAAATTATAAATATTTCTCTAGACCAATTATTTTTATATTTATTAGAAAATGTTGATTTTTTATTTCCAATTCTAACTCTATCATTTATTTTAAATTTTGATTTGGTTATTATTTTTGGTGGTTTATATTTATAAACAGTATCTAATAAATCCTTTTCATTATTTTTATTTACTTCAATTGGTTTCATTTTAATTGTTGAATGATATGAGTTATTATATTCTTTAACAATTTTTGGTAAAATATTTATCCATCTATAATTTTTATTAATTTCAAATTGTATTTTCATTTTTTCATTTTGTGTTCTATTATACCTTTCTATTATACTTGATTTTTCTTCATTTTCTGTATGATACAATTTAATATCATATTTATTTAATATTTCTTTGAATTCTTTATTGATAAATTCTAATCCTTTATCTGTATGTAAAAGATTAGGTGATTTATGATTAATTTTAATTGCATCATTAATTATTTCTTCAAATGCTTTAGAAACTGTTTTTCCATCTTTTTTCTTTAATGGTTTTGACCAAACATATTTTGAGAAAGTATCTATCACATTTAACATATATTTATAACCATCATTTTCTTTTTCATAATTTTTCATTATAATTAAATCTGCTGCCCATAAATCATCAATACCTAATGTAATTATTTTTCTTTTTAGAAATTTCTTTCTGATTGGAGCATGAATTTCATTTGCTTCAATTATTTGTTCATTTTTAGTTAATTCTTTTTTAATTATAGGTTTAACTTCTTTTTTTAAAATTTTACTTTTATTTGTTTTACAAATTAAACATTTAGTAGCTATTCTATATAATCCATTTTTCATTTCAACAATTTGTTGATTAATATTTTTAGTTTTTTTCTTACACTTGTGACAATGAATTGGTTCATTCATTTATATATAAAAAATATTTTATACATAAATGAATTGATTCAATTCATTTATGTATAAAATATTTTTTTAATAAATGGATATGTGTTATAGATGTCATAATCAAACTAATTTTACTATTATTGGAAATTGTGTAGGATGTAATATATGTAAAAGAATTATTTATGAAAAAAAGATTAAGAGAAAAAGTAATAAGAATAAACATCTTAAACATATTTTAAGAGAATTTAACCATTTTCAACCATATAAAACACACCAATTAATTAATGAATTATATATTTTATGTATTTCCAATCATTTTGAAATAACACCTAAGAATATAAAATTATTTTTAAAACAAAGGAATTATACAAATTGGATATTTTACTATCAATTTTTAAACAAAATATACAATATTAATTTTGAATTGAATCATGAAGATAAAGAAAAAATTACACTAGTTTTTAATAAATATTTATGTTTTAAGAAAAGTAATATATCATATAAAAAATTATTACCAATGATTTTTAAATATTTAAATATGGGTTTTTGTATAAAACCTAATTATGATGATAACTTTTTAACATATCTATCACAAATGAATTTGTAATATTTTTTCCCTATATAAATGGATCTGTTAGAAGAAATTAATAATATTGGAGAATTAAGATTTAAAGAATATAAACCATTAAAAAGTTTAAATTTAAATGAAAAATATAAAATTGAAAAATTTGAAAGAATTAAAGATAAATATGGATATACAATTATTGTTGAATTAGAAAAATGTAAAATACATTTACCAAAAAGATTTACTAATATAATTGATGATAAAACTATTAAAGAATTAAATAAAAAAGATTTAAATTTAATTGTCACGGCTTTTAAGACTTTTGATGATAAAGAAACTGCTTTAGTTAAATTTGAATAATTATTTTAATATAATTGTATTGATAATAAATTTTAAATCATCTTGTAAAAAATTATAATTTTACTGGTTTTAAAAAACTTTTTATTCTGTAAACAATTTCATATAAATTTATGCATATTTATTAAAAAATGCATTAAATTTGCATATTTTTTATGACAATTTGACAAAAGCTGAAAATTGGCCAAAAAATGGCAAAAATATTGCATAATTGTATTAAAAAACTGTGAAATTTGTTTGATTTTTGATTGTCTCCAAAAGTGTCCTAGGAACCCCATAGTACTATCTACTTATATCAATTATTTACTTATATATATTACTTATATATATATATATAAGTAGATAGTACTATGGGGTTCCTAGGACACTTTTGGAGACAATCAAAAATCAAACAAATTTCACAGTTTTTTAATACAATTATGCAATATTTTTGCCATTTTTTGGCCAATTTTCAGCTTTTGTCAAATTGTCATAAAAAATATGCAAATTTAATGCATTTTTTAATAAATATGCATAAATTTATATGAAATTGTTTACAGAATAAAAAGTTTTTTAAAACCAGTAAAATTATAATTTTTTACAAGATGATTTAAAATTTATTATCAATACAATTATATTAAAATAATTATTCAAATTTAACTAAAGCAGTTTCTTTATCATCAAAAGTCTTAAAAGCCGTGACAATTAAATTTAAATCTTTTTTATTTAATTCTTTAATAGTTTTATCATCAATTATATTAGTAAATCTTTTTGGTAAATGTATTTTACATTTTTCTAATTCAACAATAATTGTATATCCATATTTATCTTTAATTCTTTCAAATTTTTCAATTTTATATTTTTCATTTAAATTTAAACTTTTTAATGGTTTATATTCTTTAAATCTTAATTCTCCAATATTATTAATTTCTTCTAACAGATCCATTTATATAGGGAAAAAATATTACAAATTCATTTGTGATAGATATGTTAAAAAGTTATCATCATAATTAGGTTTTATACAAAAATCCATATTTAAATATTTAAAAATCATTGGTAATAATTTTTTATATGATATATTACTTTTCTTAAAACATAAATATTTATTAAAAACTAGTGTAATTTTTTCTTTATCTTCATGATTCAATTCAAAATTAATATTGTATATTTTGTTTAAAAATTGATAGTAAAATATCCAATTTGTATAATTCCTTTGTTTTAAAAATAATTTTATATTCTTAGGTGTTATTTCAAAATGATTGGAAATACATAAAATATATAATTCATTAATTAATTGGTGTGTTTTATATGGTTGAAAATGGTTAAATTCTCTTAAAATATGTTTAAGATGTTTATTCTTATTACTTTTTCTCTTAATCTTTTTTTCATAAATAATTCTTTTACATATATTACATCCTACACAATTTCCAATAATAGTAAAATTAGTTTGATTATGACATCTATAACACATATCCATTTATTAAAAAAATATTTTATACATAAATGAATTAAATCAATTCATTCATGTATAAAATATTTTTTATATATAAATGAATGAACCAATTCATTGTCACAAGTGTAAGAAAAAAACTAAAAATATTAATCCACAAATTGTTGAAATGAAAAATGGATTATATAGAATAGCTACTAAATGTTTAATTTGTAAAACAAATAAAAGTAAAATTTTAAAAAAAGAAGTTAAACCTATAATTAAAAAAGAATTAACTAAAAATGAACAAATAATTGAAGCAAATGAAATCATGCTCCAATCAGAAAGAAATTTCTAAAAAGAAAAATAATTACATTAGGTATTGATGATTTATGGGCAGCAGATTTAATTATAATGAAAAATTATGAAAAAGAAAATGATGGTTATAAATATATGTTAAATGTGATAGATACTTTCTCAAAATATGTTTGGTCAAAACCATTAAAGAAAAAAGATGGAAAAACAGTTTCTAAAGCATTTGAAGAAATAATTAATGATGCAATTAAAATTAATCATAAATCACCTAATCTTTTACATACAGATAAAGGATTAGAATTTATCAATAAAGAATTCAAAGAAATATTAAATAAATATGATATTAAATTGTATCATACAGAAAATGAAGAAAAATCAAGTATAATAGAAAGGTATAATAGAACACAAAATGAAAAAATGAAAATACAATTTGAAATTAATAAAAATTATAGATGGATAAATATTTTACCAAAAATTGTTAAAGAATATAATAACTCATATCATTCAACAATTAAAATGAAACCAATTGAAGTAAATAAAAATAATGAAAAGGATTTATTAGATACTGTTTTTAAATATAAACCACCAAAAATAATAACCAAATCAAAATTTAAAATAAATGATAGAGTTAGAATTGGAAATAAAAAATCAACATTTTCTAATAAATATAAAAATAATTGGTCTAGAGAAATATTTATAATTTCTAAAATTAATAATACAAATCCAGTTACATATAGTATAAAAGATCAAAATAGTGAAGATATTATTGGAAATTTTTATGAATATGAATTGAAAAAAACCAATTTGTAAATTTTATTTTATATAAATGGAAAAGAAATGTTTAAGGTGTAAATTATATAAAGATATATCAAAATTTTATAAAGATAAAAATACTAAAGATGGGTTATATTATTATTGTAAAGAATGTAAGGATTTGTATTATAAAAAATTATATGATAATATTAAAGTTATTGAATTAAATGAAAAACAATGTCATAAATGTAAAGAAATTAAAGATATTTCAAATTTTAATAATTATCATTATAGTAAAGATAGAAAAAATGCAATTTGTATACAATGTATTAGAGAAATGTTTTTAAAACCACAATTTTGTGAATGTGGAAGAAATATTAAATGGACTAATAATTATTTAAGACATTTAGAAACTAAAATTCATGACAAAAATATAACAAAACTAGAAAATTTAAAAATATGATAAAAATAATAATTTTACTTGTTTTAAAAAAGTTTAAATTTTATTGAAAAAATACTATAGAAAACTTAAATTGACTTATGAAAATACAACTATTAATTTTATTGAAAAAATACTCTAGAAAATTTAAATTAACTTGTGAAAAGTTGACTATTGATTTTATTGAAAAAATACTCTAGAAAACTTAAATTAACTTGTGAAAAGTTGACTATTGATTGAAAAAATACAATTTAAACTATAAATTACCTAGAAAAAAGTGGAAAAACTTCTCATATTTTTAAGAGTTTTATTTCTAAGTAAAAATTATTTCTAATAAATGGAACGAACAAATAAAAATATTAATTGTCCTTACTGTAATAAAAATATGTTATATAAAAATTATGATAGACATTATAATTCAACTAAACATTTATTAAATAAACAAAAATATGATAATAAAATATTTGAATTAAAACATTGGTGTAAAAATAATAATATATATAATTATAAAAATAAAACTTTAGATGAATTAACAAATATTAAAGAAACATTTGATCTTACAAATTATTCATTATTTAATATAGAAAAATTAAATGAAATTGCAAAAAAATTATCTGTCAGAAATTATGAAAATTTATCTAGAGATGAACTAATTAAAAGATTAAACAAAATTAAAGAAAATCCAAATAATTTAGAATATAGATCATTAAAATATATTCAAAATTTAGCAATTAAAAATAGTATTAAAATTGTTAATAAAACTAGAAGAGAATTAATTGGATTATTAAATGATTATTTTAAAAATAGACCAATTCCAAAAGAAAATATAATAAATATTCAAGAAGCTTCATCATTAAAAGGATATTTTCAAGATTATATTTTAACAAATTCAAATGATGATTTAGATATTAATGATTATTTAGAAACTCAAAGAAATGAAATAAAAAAATTGATAGAAAAACAAAAATTTAAAAATATTAAAGGACAAATGGCTTTAGAATGTGAATATGAAAGAAAATTAATAAATGGTGAAATTCAAAATAGTAATATGTATTTTTGCATAAAAAGTTCAGATATTTTAAATATAGATGATTTTATTGATGATCAATTTAAGAAATTAATAGTTAGAGAACAACTAAATCAACCATCAAAAGGCTCTGGTTGGTCATTAAAAAGATGTGTTGAATTAAATCTAAAATTATCTAAAAATAATTCATTAAATGCTGGATCATATATAGAATTACCAAATGAAATTAAGAATAAAAAATGTTGTGTAAATTTTAAAAATAAAGATGAATATTGTTTTATTTATGCAATTAGATGTGCTATTGATAAACCAAATGAACATGCTGAAAGAGTTAAACAATATCAAAAATATATAAATGATGATATTTTTAAAGGTTTTGATTATCCAATAACATTAAAAGATATTAAATTATTTGAAAAAAGATCGTTTGACTCTAAATATAACTATCCATCAATGTCAATAAATATTTATAGAATTGATGAAGATAAAAAAATAGTGCCATTACAAATATCTGAATATTATAATGTAAAATTAGAAATTGATTTATTATATTATAAAATTGGTAATAATTGTCATTAAATATTAATAACAGATTTAAATAAATTGGTATATTCTCAATTATCAAAACATAAAACAAAAAAATATATTTGTAGAAGATGTTTGACTCATTTCTACAAAAATAAAGACTTGAATAATCATTTAGAAATATGTAAATCATTAGAACCTTGTAGACCTATAATGCCATTTCCTGGTCAAAAAGTAAGTTTTAAAAACTATTACAAAAAGTTTGAACATCCATATGTAATTTATATGGATTTTGAAAGTATATTAGAAAAGATTGATAATTGTAAAAATAATCCAAATTGCTCATATACAAATAAAATTCAAAAACATATACCATATGGATTTACAATCTATTTAGTATCTAGAGTAACTAATAAAATGTATAAACCTATTTGCTATAGAGCAAAAAATGAAGAAGAATTAATAAATGTACCAAATAAATTATTTGAATATTTAGATGAAATTTCAAAATATATAGCCAAACAATATAATTCAAAAAATAAAAAGCCTATGAATTTAACTAATGAAGAAGAAATTAATTATAAAAAACTAATATTTGTCATATTTGTGAAAATAGTGGTTTTGATGATGATAAAAGAATAAAAGTAAGAGATCATTGCCATTTAACAGGAAAATTTAGGGGTGCTGCACATTTAAATTGTAATTTAAATCTAAAATTCCCTCAAAGTATTCCTATATTCTGTCATAATAGTTCAAATTATAATACACATTTGTTTATAAAAGAATTAGCTAAAAAATATGGTAAAATTGATTTGTTAGCTAATACAGATGAAAAATATATAAACTATTCAGTAAATTCTGGTTATGGTTATGAATTTGAAGGTGATAAACCTAGAAAATTTATAAAATTCTCATTTGTAGATACATTTAGATTTATGGCTACATCAATTGAAAAATTAGCTAAAAATCTTAAAGAATTTAAGCATATAAATAAATTTATAAAAGAAAATGATAAAATTGAATATGATAATGAAACTTTAAAAATATTAACTTCTAAAGGTGTATTTCCATATGAATTTATTGATAATGTCGAAAAATTAAACTATGATAAAATATTAGAAAAAGATCAATTTTATAGTTGTTTAACTAATGAAAATATAAGTGATGATGATTATAAACATTATATAAAAGTTTGGAATAAATTAAAAATAAAAACATTAGGTAATTATTCAGATTTGTATAATATTCAGGATGTATTACTATTAGCTGATATATTTGAAAATTTTAGGTCTGTTTGTTTGAAAAATTATCAATTAGATCCAGCACATTATCTAACATCACCATCATTAGCTTGGGATTCTATGTTAAAATTAACAAAAATTAAACTAGAATTAATAAGTGATTATAATATGTATTTAATGATTGAAAAAGGTATTAGAGGTGGTATTTCACAATGTATAACTAGATATTGTAAAGCAAACAATAAATATACAAAAAATTATGATAAAACAAAACCTGAAAATTATATGTTATATATAGATGCAAATAATCTATATGGATGGGCTTTAAGTCAAAAATTACCTTATAAAGATATAACATGGATGAATCCTAATACATATACATTAAATGAATGGGAAGAAACAATATTAGAATTAGATGAAAATGCTGAATATGGATATATATTAGATGTTGATTTAGAATATCTATTGAATTACATGATGATCATAAAGATTTACCATTAGCACCTGAACATTATAATAATAAACTTTGCACAACATTATTTGATAAAAAAGATTATGTTATTCATTCAAGAAACTTAAAATATTATCTACAAAAAGGATTAAAATTAAAGAAAGTTAATAGAGTTATAGCATTTGATCAAGATGGATTATATGAAAAAATATATTGAATTAAATACCAAATTTAGATCCAAATCAACATCAGATTTTGAAAAAGACTTTTTTAAATTGATGAATAATAGTGTTTTTGGAAAAACTATGGAAAATGTTAGAAATAGATGTGATATTAAATTAGGTGACGAAAAGTTTTCATTAAAACAAGCAAAAAAACCTAATTTTAAAACATTTAGTATATTTGATAAAGACTGTATTGCTTCACATATGATAAAAGAAAAGGTTAAGTTTGATAAACCAATCTATATAGGATTTTCAGTACTTGATTTATCAAAATTACATATGTATCAATTTTATTATGAAAAATTAAAGAAGTTTGATCCAAATATAAGGTTATTATATATGGACACAGACAGTTATTTTATAGAGTTTAAAAAGGATCCATATAAAATTATTAAAGAAAATATTAATGAATTTGATACAAGTGATTATAAGAAAGAACATGAATGCTATAGTGAAAAGAATAAAAAAATAATTGGTAAATTTAAAGATGAGTTAAATGGTGAAATATTAGAAGAATATTGTGGTTTAAGATCAAAATTATATAGTTATGAATTTAATAATAAAAATCCTGTAAAATGTAAAGGAATTAAGAAAAGTGTTGTTGATAAAACATTACATATGGATGATTTTAAGAAATGTTTATTTGATGATCAAGAACAATATAGAGAAATGACTTGTATTAGAAGTTTTAAACATGAACTATATACAATTACAATAAATAAATTAGCTTTAAGTAATAGAGATGACAAAAGATTTATTTGTGAAAATAAAATTGATACATTACCTTGGGGGTATAAAAAAAATTATAAATAAATGGAAATTTTAATTGTTCCAAAAGAATTAATAAATAATGATTTTGATATAAAATTATATTTATTTAAAACTAAAATATCAAATAAATTTTTAATATATCTTTTTAAATATAAAAATTATTTTGTATATCATTATAAGTTTAATTTTATAATAGAACCATTTATAAATATAATAAAAAATTATGTTAAAGAAAGTTTTAAAGAAAATGATCAAAATTATATTAATAATTTATAACCATATGATATTGAATTTATACTATAATTTATGTATATTTTTAAATATTTTCTTTAATAAATTTAAATATATTTAATAATTTATTATTAAATTTTTATGTTTAATTATTTGTTTTGATTCTTTCATTTAAAATATTTATTAATCTATTTTTAAATTTTTTGATTCTTTTTTAATTTTAAAATTAATAAATATAAACAAAATTTTTAAAAGAATAAACAAGTTGTAAAAGAATCTATAATTCCTAAATTTAGAAATTTTGTTGATTGGTTAGATCATGAATTAAAAAATGTAGAAGGATCTGGTTTAGATAAAAAAACATTAAAATATATGAAACAAAATTATAAAAAAATTTTGAACCACTAACATTAGGTGAATTAGAAAAATAGTGTAAAAATATAAAATATTTTAGAGGTGTATTTATGAGAGATATATTACCTAATAAAGTTAATAAATTTGAATGTGGAATTATAAATTTAGATTCATTTGATGGAAATGGAACTCATTGGGTTTGTTATTATAAAAAAGATAAAATTAAATATTATTTTGATTCATATGGAAATATAGTTAATAAACCACCAATAGAATTAGTTAAGTATCTAGGAAAAGATAATATATTTTATAATGATAATCAAATTCAAAATTATAATGATCCACCAATTTGTGGTCATTTATGTATTTTTATATTAAATGAATTAAATAAAAATAAAAAATTTGATAACATAATAAATAAATTAATCCTTAATAAATATGGATTCACAAAATATATTTGATCTGTTTGGAAGACAGAAAAAACATCCAATTAATATTAAAGAAGATTATATAAATTCAAAATTAAATACATTTTTTAATAATTTTAGTAAAAGTTTTAAAAGTCATGTAAAAAAGACTGAAAATTTAGTAAATGCTATTGGTTTATCAAAAAATTATATAAATATTAATGGTAAAAGAATTGTTAATGTAAAACCAAGTATAAATAAATATGATGTTATAGTTAAGTCAGAATTAGATGAAGTTTTAGATTCAATTATTGAAATTGGTAGTGATTATTCAGAAACTAAAAAGATTTAAATAAAATTTTAGAATTTTTAATTAATATTGGAAAACATGTTGAAAATTTAGAAGAAAAATTAGAAAAAGAACTAAAATTTCTATTTGATGGAGTCAATAAATCAATAAAAGAATTAAATGCAGAAATAATACTAATTAAAGGAGATATAGATAAATTACAATAATTTATTTTATATAAATGGAGTTGATTTATTGTCTTAAATGTAAACAAAAAACTAATTCTAAAGATATTCAGATAATAAAATTAAAAAATATAAATATAATTAAATCAAAATGTTGTATTTGTAATTCAAAGAAAAGTTGTTTTACAAAATTTTCTCCCTAATAAATGGCTCTATACAGTTCATTTGATTTATTCATTATCAGAAACCAAAATCAATTAAACAAAGATGATTGGGATGATATTTCTGAAAAATATGAATTGAGTATTAATATGATGAGATTGTTTCAAAATAAATTAAATTGGCAAAAAATTGCTCAACATCAAAATTTAACTATAGATTTTATTACTGAATTCATAAATTATCAACTAAAAGATTATATTGATTTGATTTGTAAATATCAAGATTTAACTGAATATTTCATTCATGATTATGCTTTTACATTAAATTGGGAATTAATTTTAGAACATCAAAAAATATCAGCAAAATTTATACTTGATCATGCTACAGAAATTGAGTATTTTAAAAGTAAAAATGAAATTGATACATAAATAAAATTTGACATTATAAAATCATAAAAATTAAATTATGAAAATTTTACTTGTTTTAAAAAAGCTTTTGATTTAAAAAATTATCCTTAATAAATGGCTGATTACAAAAAATATATAAATGATATTGAAAGAGCTGAATACAAAAATTTCTATCCATTATCTAAATTACATTTAAATGAACCTAATAAAAAAACTGAATTTAATATAGATTTTGGAGATGGATTTTGTACTTCTAAATTTCAATTTTATATATCTGGTAAATTGACTAAATCTGATGGAACTGCATATGATAATGGTGCTAATATAAAATTAATTGATAATTTTGTTCCATTTTTATTTTCAAAAATTGAAGTTAGAAAACATAATAAATTGATTGATGAAATTGAATATCCTGGTCTATTAAGTACAATTAAAGGTACTATAACTTATTCAAAATCAGAAATAAATCAAATTAATAATGGTTTTGAATCAAATTTTAGTAAAGCATTTGAAGCAATTGGTAATTTATCTCATTTTGGATTAGGATTTTTTGAAAATGTAAATATTCCAATATACAAAGGAGGTTTTAATATAACATTTATTAGATCACAAGATAATGATGCAATTTTTAGATGGAAAACTAAAAAGGCTGATGGAACTTATGATAATGCAACATTACCAGCTGAAGGTAAAATAACAGTTGATGAATTTTTTATTAGAGTTCCTATAATTGAATACAAAACAACAAGTAAAATTCAATTAATTAATGAACTAAGCAAATTTGAAAAAGTAAATTTTCATTTTAATCATTGGCAATGCATTGAACAAAAAAATATTACAGGAAAGAATTTAAGTTTGGATATAACAAATATCTATAGAAATATTTATAATCCAAAATTTATTATAATTGGATTTCAAAAATCAAGAACAAATGATCAGTTATATGATACTTCTAAATTTGATAGTATGTATATAAAAAATATAAGAGTAAAACTAAATGGTCATTATTACCCTGATGAATTGGAAAACTTTGACATATTCAATGAAAAATTTAGAATTATGTATGAAATGTATCAAGATTATAAAAAAGTTTATTATAATAGTAGTAAAATGTATTATAATCCAACAGAATTTCTAGAAAATAGACCAATTTATGTAATTGATACTACAAAAAATCCAACAAATATTTCAAGTTCAAAAAATGATATTATTATTAATGCAGATTTTGATTATGATATAGTAGCTACTAGTAAAACAAATTGTTATATTATTATTGTATCTAAAAAATTACTTGAATATAATATAATCAAAAATGATATAATTGAAATAAATTAATCTATATTCTTAAAAATCAGATATTAAAATTTACTTGTTTTAAAAAAGCTTTAAATTTACAAAAATAAAACAAAATGAATGGATATGATGGTGTATTTTGTGTAGTGTTGTAAGTGTGCGTGTTTTCAGAATAGGCGCCTTAGTTACTCGTCACTACCACCTAGCTTTTATGATATTTTGTATTTTTGAATTTGAACCCATCACTGCCACATTCCAGGTTTTTATGTCCCCAGGGGCATCATTTCAGGTTCTATTGAATTATTTGATTTTTAGATTTTTTTGTGCTAGGTGGAGGAGAGTGTATTATTTGAATTTTTTAGTGTGCGGTGTTGTAAGTGTAATGTTGTATTAATGGGATGGACGATAGGCGATTGATTGAAATGATTAATGGAAATAGATTGGTGGTTAATGGAAATGGATTGGTGATTATGAAGAATGAAATGGATGAGGCAAAGGGTGCACCCACCATAGTATCTTGTCACACGGCTTGTTTCACAGTCATTATCCTATGGCCACTCGGATAAAGACCTTCCACCAACCACTGGACTTCAACTATGTCCTCAATAAATTATGCCCGAAGTTTCGAGATTTGAACTCGGAACCTCAGGCATATGAGACTTGAACGTTAGCAATGAGCTAACCAGACTTCCGTTGAGTGATAAGACTGCATGGGTTTATCAGTTGAAGCGCTAGTAGTTCATGACTATTCCACTAGATAGTGCAACAATTGCCTATACTAAATAAATATCATTTTTAATCCTATTAATACATTATAGCCCATCATAAATCAACCAATTAAACATTTGTTTCAAATACTTTTACAAATAAATCAATTAACATATTAATGAATTTAAGAAACAACAAAAAAACTTATATCTCATTTAAAACCTAAGTTGTGAGGTATTATATCAAAGAGAAAAAAATATTAAATTCAATACAATTTTCAGATTAAAGATAACTTAATTATTAATAAAGTTATAATAGTTTAAAGTATTGGAGTTTGTGACAGGAAGTATTATTTTAACGGTCAGATAAGAGAGATAAGAGTGATAAGAGAATGTTCTCAACCAATATATTCTACAAGACTCATTATTTAACAACTGAAATCGTAATTTATGAACTAAATAGGTTTATTTTATTAAATTTGCACAATAATTACTATAATTAGTATATATTTTGACCTGGGACCATGATAATTTCAGATTTCAAAAAAAATATATAAAATTTGAAATTTTTTTTTTAATAGAACTTAAAATATTCATTCATTAAAACAGTTAAAGAATAGAATAAGAAAGATTTACATTTAATTATTACAAACATTAAAACATTTGATGATAAAGAAACTATTCTAGTTTAATTTGAATAATTATTCAGTATTCGACAAAATTTTACTTGTTTTAGAAAAATTTTTATTCTGAAGACAATTTTATGTAAATTTAGGCATATTTGTAAAAAATTTCATGAAATTTGCATATTTTTCATAAAAATTAGAATAATGTTAGACTACAAATTGGCCAAAAAATGGCAAAAATATTGCATAATTGTATTAAAAAACTGTGAAATTTGTTTGATTTTTGATTGTCTCCAAAAGTGTCCTAGGAACCCCATAGTACTATCTACTTATATATATATATACACATATATATTATTATGTATATAATAAAGAACATTTATTATACATGTTTCGACTAACATATAATTTTCTGGCAATTAAAATTGTAACCTTGCAATATTGAAGAGTTAATAGTTTAATTACTTGAAAATGACATAGTTGAAACATGTGACAAAAAATTGGATACTTTGGTCTTTATTTCTAATGGTTATAATAACAGAATCCCTTAAAATTTAAACAATTTACAATGTATCTATAGAAGTTTTTTACTGTAGTTTGTAAAATACAGTAAATCAAACAAGTGTTAAAACAGTAACTTCTTAATTTTCAATAAACATTATAAACTTATATTAAAAATCAAACTAATGAAAGTAAAAATAACTCTACAATAAGCATTTGAAGGCTTTGTAGGCAAATACTAAACTTGAAATCTGTATTTTTTTATCTTTATCGAAACCAACATATTTGATTTACATTATTGTTTGTTTATATTGCTGCCCATAAAATTTTAGTCAACACCAACAGTTTATACGTGAAGAAGTCTTCGTAATTGTTCACTCTTCTCACTCAGCTTGTCAATTATCTAATCATTATTGATCTTGACAAGAATATATCCCTCCATGTTAATGAGAAATAAGGTCTGAAGGTGATCACCAGTGAGTCGTGAACGGAGGCGGAACCTTGTTTTGATATATTTTAATTTTGCCAAAGGCCGTTCACATCGTGTGCACCCACTTCGTCACCACCCATTTCGTCACCAATCATAAAAATCACTGAGCCGTACTAATGAGGGTCGGCTGCCGTCCCATCCCCCACAGGGCCTGCTACCTGAACTGATCGGTGTGAAGTATAGGATCCCGTTCCCAATCACAAGAGGGAACGGTGTTCACCGTTCATGACTCGTTCACCTCCGTGCAGATAAGAGTGTCCAAGCAGATTAATACTATAGTACTGTATAAACATTTCATTATCCATAAGTGTTAGTATGGTAATAGTAACTTAGGTAGTTGGAGATCAAGGAAATAATGTAAATAAAATAAATTATAACATAAATGGAAATATTGTGAACACTGCTGTTATTATATTTTATTTTTGTAAATTAATAAAATACTGTCTTGTAAAACCATACGAAATAAAAAAAAACCATAGCATTATTGTTATGCATATACCTCTTGTAATATTTTTTATAAAATTTACCGTTTTTGAAATATTTGAGTATAAAAATTTAAAATGGCCGCCATTTTGAAAATATGCATCGGAAAAAATAATTTTTATTGTGGAAATGGACATTAGTATTACAAAGATCCATGCCAAATATGAAGTTCCTAGATCAATCCTTAACCGAAATAAAAATTATTAAGTGGAAAAAACAAAATGGCGGATATCTTTGTAAATATGCATTTTAGGACATACCTTCATAGGAACTTTTTTTGCTTATTTTGACCCAATTAGTCATATGAAGTTTGGTGATGTACTTTAAAGACAGGGTGTATAACATGAAGTAGTTTTCGGAACGGAAAGTATTTTTGCTGCTTATAAATATATGAAATAATCAAACTTTTAAGCACTTGTAATAATTCTCTTAAGACATATAACCATATATACTAGTAAGATTTGTCAACTTTTGCGTATCAATCAACCTCTTGTGTAAATGGACCTGAAGACTTAAGTTTATAAAACAGTAAATTCAATCATCTATAGGCTATTCGAACTGGACAAGCAAGAAATTCTGTTAATAGGGCTACTAATATTAATAATATTTAATACATTACTATAATTAATTATATGCATTACTATAATATACTTTTCTTTGTAGTGAGTGACAGATCAACACAACGAAATGTAATAGTGTGGAAAACTGTGCACCCTTTTTCATTTCAGATCATTTATTCGACTATTCAAAACATCTGCAAACATAATGTCCTGTTTTCGTTTGTTATCTGTTGATTATCATACATCAGTTAAAGTTTTCTGCTTTTGTTTTCACCTATGTTTAAAATGTTTTCACGCGCCCAGGCTGACAGCTGTTTCGCCGCACAGGTTAGCCAACTATGTCGAGTCATTGCTACACGAAAGAGTTCCAGTTGGAGCAATTTATCAAAGTTGAACATTCAATTTATATGGAGATAAACGTATTATGTTCAAGTCATGAAGTGCAAACACATATTAATCGTTTTAGGAAAAATAAAAATTGGCAAATATTGAACTTTCAAAAAGTATTTTACAATTCCTTATAATGAAAAAATCTCGTCCTAGGGGCGCCGGGGCGCCTTGATTGGGAGGGCGCACCGGGAATTTTCCCGGTGTCCCGGCGGCTCAGTCCACCCCTGGGGGAAGGGGGTTGATGATTTGGATCCAAGGATTGAACGAAAATACCGATAATACTGACGAAATTCACATGAACCTCCAAAATTAAATAAAACTCCAATTAATGAAAATTATTAAGTAAGTTATGTTTTAATATGGAAATTACCATAGCGAAACACGTCCAGTTAACCAAATAGCAAGTTAAACATAACACACAAAAATTTAACTTCTGTTTTACTTAGCACGAAAACCTTGCTACTGTATTAAAAACAATTATCCGTTTGTTTTTTGCTTATGCAGTCTTGCCATATTTAAAAAAAAAAAAAAAAAACAAACAAAAAAAAACAAAGAGCTGATGACATTTTCCTTGGGCGAACTTTAGTCCCAAGGCGCAGTTTAAAATGGTTATTTTGAAGCAAATATATTTTATGGAACTATATTTATTATGTTAAGCTTACTATGCAGCCTAACACACTCATCCCTATCTTGAATTCATCCCAAGGTGTTTATAAGGTGTTCACAAGGCTGTTGAATACATTGAATAATAAACGGTTATTCAAGATCCACACTATACCATACATTATTCATCACCCATTGAAGTATTATGCAAAGAGGAGTGGAAGTGAATTATAAACTGCTTGTCTTGGTAAGTAAATTCAATACTAATAAAGTACTATCTAGTTTGTGATAAGAGTGAGGAGCTGGCCAGCACAAGTACAATTTTAATTAGTTTTATTCATTTTATCACTTTGATAACAAAAAAAGTGACTGGGACAGCTTTTTATTAAATCATTTGACAAACCACAATATAATATAATACATGGGACTATGGTAGTTGAATACTATGGACCTGATAAGGTTCTAAGGAACGAAACATTTCGTCTTTTGACAACCAGGGATTGGACAAGGTAATTTGATTTCATAATTGATAAATTTTATAAAATTGTACAAGAGACAAAAAGGTTGACAAATTTACCATTTAATGATACTCAGTTTGTAAGGATCTGATAACGATCAATTATGATTTTAGCGAATTTTCCATAGAGAATAAGCTATAACCGTAGGTCTCATGGTAAGACCTAAGCCCAGGACCATGTTACTTTTTGGTTTTGTGGTGCCCAGAGACCAAAAATAATAGTCATTAAAATTTATATGTATATATATATATATATATATATATATATAAGTAGATAGTATCATGTTACTTCTAGGACACTTTTGGAGACAATCAAAAATCAAACAAATTTCACAGTTTTTTAATACAATTATGCAATATTTTTGCCACTTTTTGGCCAATTTTCAGCTTTTGTCAAATTGTCTTAAAAAATATGCAATTTTAATTAAATTTTTAACAAATATGCCTAAATTTTCTACAAAATAAAATTTTTTTAAAAACAAGTAAAATTATTACATTTTATAAGTATTTTTTCAATAGTCGACTTTTCACAAGGTAATTTAAAATTTTAATAGTATTTTTTCAATAAAATTTGAATTTTTTAAAAACAAGTAAAATTAAGGTTTAGTATCAATAATATTGTAATAATTATTCAAATTTAACTAAAGCAGTTTCTTTATCATCAAAAGTCTTAATATCAGTGACAATTAAATGTAAATCTTTTTTATTTAATTCTTTAATTGATTTATCATCAATTACATTAGTAAATCTTTTTGGTAAATGTACTTTACATTTTTCTAATTCAACAATAATTGTATATCCATATTTATCTTTAATTCTTTCAAATTTTTCAATTTTATATTTTTTATTTAAATTTAAACTTTTTAATGGTTTATATTCTTTAAATCTTAATTCTCCAACATTATTAATTTCTTCTAGCAGATCCATTTATATAGGAAAAAATATCACAAACTTGTTTGTGATAGATATGTTAAAAAGTCATTATCATAATTAGGTTTTATACAAAAATCCATATTTAAGTATTTAAAAATCATAGGTAATAATTTTTTGTATGATATATTACTTTTCTTAAAACATAAATATTTATTAAAAAATAGTGTAATTTTTTCTTTATCTTCATTATTCAATTCAAAATCAATATTGTATATTTTGTTTAAAAATTGATAGTAAAATATCCAATTTGTACAATTCCTTTGTTTTAAAAATAATTTTATATTCTTAGGTGTTATTTCAAAATGATTGGAAATACATAAAATATATAATTCATTAATTAATTGTTGTGTTTTATATGGTTGAAAATGGTTAAATTCTCTTAAAATATGTTTAAGATGTTTATTCTTATTACTTTTTCTCTTAATCTTTTTTTCATAAATAATTCTTTTACATATATTACATCCTACACAATTTCCAATAATAGTAAAATTAGTTTGATTATGACATCTATAACACATATCCATTTATTTAAAAAAAAAAATTATACATAAATGAATGAACCAATTCATTGTCACAAATGTAAGAAAAAAACTAAAAATATTAATCCACAAATCGTTGAAATGAAAAATGGATTATATAGAATTGCTACTAAATGTTCAATTTGTAAAACAAATAAAAGTAAAATTTTGAAAAAAGAAGTTAAACCTATAATTAAAAAAGAATTAACTAAAAATGAACAAATAATTGAAGCAAATGAAATTCATGCTCCAATTAGAAAGAAATTTCTAAAAAGAAAAATAATTACATTAGGTATTGATGATTTATGGGCAGCAGATTTAATTATAATGAAAAATTATGAAAAAGAAAATGATGGTTATAAATATATGTTAAATGTTATAGATACTTTCTCAAAATATGTTTGGTCAAAACCATTAAAGAAAAAAGATGGAAAAACAGTTTCTAAAGCATTTGAAGAAATAATTAAGGATGCAATTAAAATTAATCATAAATCACCTAATCTTTTACATACAGATAAAGGATTAGAATTTATTAATAAAGATTTTAATGAAATATTAAATAAATATGATATTAAATTGTATCATACAGAAAATGAAGAAAAATCAAGTATAATAGAAAGGTACAATAGAACACAAAATGAAAAAATGAAAATACAATTTGAAATTAATAAAAATTATAGATGGATAAATATTTTACCAAAAATTGTTAAAGAATATAATAATTCATATCATTCAACAATTAAAATGAAACCAATTGAAGTAAATAAAAATAATGAAAAGGATTTATTAGATACTGTTTTTAAATATAAACCACCAAAAATAATAACCAAATCAAAATTTAAAATAAATGATAGAGTTAGAATTGGAAATAAAAAATCAACATTTTCTAATAAATATAAAAATAATTGGTCTAGAGAAATATTTATAATTTCTAAAATTAATAATACAAATCCAGTTACATATAGTATAAAAGATCAAAATAATGAAGATATTATTGGAAATTTTTATGAATATGAATTGAAAAAAACCAATTTGTAAATTAAAATTTATGACAAAAATATAACAAAACTAGAAATTTTAAAAATATGATAAAAATAATAATTTTAATTGTTTTAAAAAAGTTTAAATTTTATTGAAAAAATACTATAGAAAACTTAAATTAACTTGTGAAAAGTTGACTATTGATTTTATGGAAAAAATACTCTAGAAAATTTAAATTAACTTGTGAAAAGTTGACTATTGATTTTATTGAAAAAATACTCTAGAAAATTTAAATTAACTTGTGAAAAATTGACTATTGATTTTATTGAAAAAATACTCTAGAAAATTTAAATTAACTTGTGAAAAGTTGACTATTGATTGAAAAAATACAATTTAAACTATAAATTACCTAGTAAAAAGTGGAAAAACTTCTTATATTTTTAAGAGTTTTATTTCTAAGTAAAAATTATTTCTAATAAATGGAACGAACAAATAAAAATATTAATTATTGTCCTTATTGTAATAAAAATATATTATATAAAAATTATGATAGACATTATAACTCAACTAAACATTTATTAAATAAACAAAAATATGATAATAAAATATTTGAATTAAAACATTGGTGTAAAAATAATAATATATATAATTATAAAAATAAAACTTTAGATGAATTAACAAATATTAAAGAAACATTTGATCTTACAAATTATTCATTATTTAATATAGAAAAATTAAATGAAATTGCAAAAAAATTATCTGTCAGAAATTATGAAAATTTATCTAGAGATGAACTAATTACAAGATTAAACAAAATTAAAGAAAATCCAAATAATTTAAGATATAGATCATTAAAATATATTCAAAATTTAGCAATTAAAAATAGTATTAAAATTGTTAATAAAACTAGAAATGAATTGATTGGATTATTAAATGATTATTTTAAAAATAAACCAATTCCAAAAGAAAATATAATAAATATTCAAGAAGCTTCGTCATTAAAAGGATATTTTCAAGATTATATTTTAACAAATTCAAATGATGATTTAGATATTAATGATTATTTAGAAACTCAAAGAAATGAAATAAAAAAATTGATAGAAAAACAAAAATTCAAAAATATTAAAGGACAGATGGCTTTAGAATGTGAATATGAAAGAAAATTAATAAATGGTGAAATTCAAAATAGTAATATGTATTTTTGCATAAAAAGTTCAGATATTTTAAATGTAGATGATTTTATTGATGATCAATTTAAGAAATTAATAGTTAGAGAACAACTAAATCAACCATCAAAAGGCTCTGGTTGGTCTTTAAAAAGATGTGTTGAATTAAATCTAAAATTATCTCAAAATAATTCATTAAATGCTGGATCATATATAGAATTACCAAATGAAATTAAGAATAAAAAATGTTGTGTAAATTTTAAAAATAAAGATGAATATTGTTTTATTTATGCAATTAGATGTGCTATTGATAAACCAAACGAACATGCTGAAAGAGTTAAACAATATCAAAAATATATAAATGATGATATTTTTAAAGGTTTTGATTATCCAATAACATTGAAAGATATTAAATTATTTGAAAAAAGATCATTTGATTCTAAATATAATTATCCATCAATGTCAATAAATATTTATAGAATTTTTATTTTATTTTATTTTATTTTATTTTATTTCCATGCTTAAATACAGTGTTACACCGATTACATTTAAGCAGTTCTTAATACTAATAAAGTCCATTGTGGGAAATTCTCACTTCTTAATAATGAAATGTTCACTGGAAAAAGACATTCAAACACTATGATCATCACTGTACACCAACAAGATCAATATAACATGCAGCTTATAAATTAATAAATGCATCTTAAGCAAATTCAACAACTAAGTCAAGTTTAACTACATCAGTAACATAATTTATAAAATAAATATATATATATATCAACATGTTTGCAACAATAACAACAATTAAAACCTATCAACAATATCATGCTATCTACATTATAGTGGAACCCACTTATCTCAAGTACATTTTACTTTTGGTTTTAAATGTGGACAACGAATCACAAAAAATGTCCAAACCACTGCCCCTGTTGATGAGGAGATTGTAAGATCTCATCACCCGGTAAAGCGGCGAGGATGCATGAGCTACAGTCCTAGAATAAGGTAAAGCGAACAAAAGAGTGCTTCTGCTGTTAAAGTTAGGGACCCGGTATGTCAGGGCCGCAACACTGGCCGAGTCATCCACCTGCCCATGCACCAGTTTGTACAGGAATACCAAAGCTGACCATGACCTCCTCAGATCTAGCCTCTCAAACTCAAACAGTTCTAACAACTCATTATAAGGAACCATATATGTATAAAAATTAAAAGATTTAAAAAATAAAAATCTTAAAAATCGTTTTTGAACTTTTTCTAAGGCTGCTTGGTAAGTTATATGAATTGGGTTCCAAATAAGAGATGCACACTCCAACCTCGACCTGACGAAGGAGTTGTATAGTAAAATCAATGTTTTTACATTTTTAAAATTTGCACTCTGCCTAAAAATAAATCCCATAACTTTAAGAGCTTTTGATACACAATTGTCAACATGAAAATTGAATGATAAAGTAGAATCTAAATAAACCCCCAAGTCCTTGGCTCTATCAATTCTAGCAATTGAAATCCCATTTAAATAGTAATTACTTTCAATCCATGTTTGAGATCTTTTAAATGTGAGCAACTGACATTTTAATGTATTGAAACTCATTTTATTATCTATACTCCATTGAAAAACATTGTTGAGATCATTTTGTAACTTAATAACATCATCTTTATTCTGAATGTGTAAAAATATCTTTAAATCATCGGCAAATAATAAAGCTCTGGCTGAATTGATGTAGTTATGAAGGTCATTAATTAATATTATGAAAAGACAAGGTCCTAAATTTGAACCTTGAGGAACCCCAGATTGAACAGTGAATGTGGATGAACAATATCCATTATAAAAAACATACTGCTTCCTATTAACAATGTATGATTTGAAAAAGTTAATTAAATTTTCAGACAACCCATAAAAATGAAGTTTCTTCAACAAAATTGAATGGTCAACTTTATCAAATGCCTTCGCCAGGTCAAGAAACAATGAGTCAGTCTGAATATTCAAATCCAGACCCGAGGAGACATAGTGTGTAAAATTAATCAAGTTTGTATTGACAGATCTGCCTGGTACAAACCCATGCTGAATAGGAGACATGTATTTTGTGAAATGATTAAATAAAAATTTATGGACGATGATCTCAAAAATCTTAGCTGGGACTGACAACACCGCTACTGGCCTGTAATTTGTTACTTGTGACTCTTTTCCACTTTTAAAAATTGGGGTTACTTTAGTTATCTTCCACTTGTCAGGAAACGACTTTGAGCTAAGACTTAAATTAAAAATATAAGTTAAAGGTTTGACCAAAACATCAGAGCAGCCTTTGAATAAATACTGCGGAAGAAGATCAGGTCCGGTCGTACATTTAGTTTTAAGTTTCCTAATGGCATCCTGCACATCCCGGTGCTCAACACGCGTTAGCGCTAGGCAGTCGACCCCCTCCAGGCACGGCCCCGCCACCGCAGTCCGTGCACTCGGCTCATTAACATATTTATCATAAACAGAGCTGAAATAATCTCCAAATGCATTGGCGATCGCCACTCCGCTATCCAGCTTTGACCCATTGTGTTCCATAATTAACATTTTGTTATTATCTAATTTTCTTTTTTTAATAAAACCCCAGAACTTCTTACAATCTAAATTAATATTTTCCTCCACATTATTTGTAAAACAATCATAAGCAGCATTAATTTCCCTTTTGACTATTGTTCTTTGAGCCTTGAATCTTTCATAATTTTCTAATGAGCCGTTCTTTTTATATTTTCTGTGCAACTTCTCTTTTAACTTCAAATTAAAAATTACAGACGCATTGAACCATGAAGGATATTTTGACTGTTTTTTCTTTATTTTTGGACAGGCTTCATTAAGAACATCATAAACTGTGACATAAAAATGATCTACAGCGTCATTAATATTAGTCATAGAATACAACAGAGACCAGTCTGTATTTTGTAAACGCCGGTAAATTAAAAGGAAATCAGCTCGCTTAAAATAAAAACCAGTTTGTTCGGTCGACCTTGACCGATAAGATAACGGAGCGGCGCCCCTAACCCTCGCCACAAGCGCCGGGTGATAAGGATCCTCTACAACTAACACATCATCACATTTTTTTACATCAGTGTGACAGATATTTGAGATAACCAAATCAAGAGTTTTGTTTTGAAAATTAACAATGTTGTTTTTTAATCTAAGGTCATGAAAATTCATAAATAAAAGCAATTCCTTACAAAAATTATCACCACTAATTAAGTTGGTATTAGTACCATAAATTTGCAGATTGAAGTCACCTAATATAATCAATTGACTCTTTTTTGAAACCTTCAATTGTTGTACTCTGTCGAAAAACGCTTGGTAAAGCAAAATCCCCGACTTGGGCCTAAAATAAACAACACAAACAAATAACGACCCCCCTTTGTTGTTTAGGATTTTTACCCAAAGACATTCACATCCAGGCATGTTAATATTCAACAACTCTAATCTGTTACAAATAAACTCATCTGAAACCGCTAACAAAACACCGCCCCCACCTTGCCTTCCTGCTGCTTGTAAATCTCTGTCTTCCCGAAATACTGTATAACCAACAGGAAATAATTCAGCAGAACTAATACCTGGCTGTAAATTAGTTTCTGTCAAAGCTATAATTTTATAATTGTATTCCACCAAATTGCAGTAAAATTCATTAATTTTACTTCGCAGTCCCCTTACATTCTGATAATAAATTATATGTTCATTATTACATCCCATATTACATAGTTCCTAAATGTAAATGATAAAATAAAAAATTAAATTAAATATAGGTACTATTGATTCTTATTTGTATATAACTTACTGCAAATAATAAAAAATAAAAAATGTAAGGTAACTACAGTTTTAAAACAAAAAGTGCTTTTATTCTTTATTGCTAACAATCCATCACATGCTTTAAAAATAACATTCCTAGGCTTTATAACTTGCAATTTACTAACGTCAGTAATATAATGAATAAATAAATAATGTTAGCAATAAATTAGACATTATATATGCAATTAAATTGATTCATTAATAAACTAATATAAATAATTTTGCTTGCAACAAAGAAAACATGCAAACATAACAATAAATAACTTACTATAAAGTCCCAAAAGTGTTTTCACAGCCGTAGTAAGTCCTCTGCGGTGGCGATCTTCACAGCCGTCGAGCCGTTCTCCCGTCGAACGTATATCGAGCAGTTGGTCGTCCATACATGGTCGTAGTTTTTCTCCTTTGCCGTCTCCCTGGTGCGCTTCAGAAGGTCCCGATTGGCTGATGTCAACGACTCGTTGATGTAGATGGGGTTTTCACTAGCGAAGCCGAGATCACTAGCCTTCAAATTACGACGGACCTTGCGTCTTCTTAAAAAATCTTCTTTATCCAAACGTCTCACAAACTTAATTATGATAGGCCTGGGTTTGTTGTTAGCCGCTACCCCCATGCGATGGATGGCATCAATTAAATTCGGAGACCAATCAGGAAACTGTAATGCTGTTGCCAACCGCCGAACGACATTTTGGATGTTCTCATTTTTGTCCTCTGGCATTCCATAAACAATGAGGTTATTCCTGTGAGAATATTGTTCTAAACTTCTGATATCAAATTCAAGTTTATTGACTTTTTTATTTAAACTAGCATTTTCTTGTGTCACTCGTTGTAGTTCTGATTCACAAGCTGCAATCTTCTTATCCTGATTAGTCATGAGTTGTTTCACATCGCTAATATCTGCATGGCACTGTTCAATCGAAATACACATGTCCTTTTGTTCTTTTTTAATTTCCGAGATATCACTAGTGTTTTTCTCCAACATACCTAATACAGTGTTTAACTTGTCATCGATAGTTTGAAGTGAAGCAGTCTCTGTTGTATCGTTGTCGGACTTGGTGTTGCCGCGTGTCGTGACCTTGGATCCACCGCCCATGGCGTCCTTGTGCACTGATAACGCCAACACGCTCCAGCAAACTCCGAATCACGAATTACGGGAATATAGTTACACACACTACTTTCAATGCACTATCAAAGTAATCTGCACTACTATAAAAAGCTGACGTACTAAAAACTGTAGCAAACAGACGACTTTTTCCCGCTAAATAAACAATATTTTAGGGAGCTGAAGTTGTCGCGTGTTACGCACGGTAGGTCATCCCCACTCCTCATAGAATTGATGAAGATGAAAAAATAGTGCCATTACAAATATCTGAACATTATAATACAAAACTAGAAATTGATTTATTATATTATAAAATTGGTAATAATTCTCATTATATATTGATTACAGATTTAAGTAAGTTAGTATCTAAGCAATTAACACAAAAAAATAAAAATAAAAAATATATTTGTAGAAGATGTTTGACTCATTTCTATAAAAATAAAGACTTGAATAATCATTTAGAAATATGTAAATCATTAGAACCTTGTAGACCTATAATGCCACATCCTGGTCAAAGAGTAAGTTTTAAAAATTATTATAAAAAGTTTGAACATCCATATGTAATTTATATGGATTTTGAAAGTATATTAGAAAAGATTGATAATTGTAAAAATAATCCAAATTGCTCATATACAAATAAAATTCAAAAACATAAACCATATGGATTTACAATCTATTTAGTATCTAGAGTAACTAATAAAATGTATAAACCTATTTGTTATAGAGCAAAAAATGAAGAGGAATTAATAAATGTACCAAATAAATTATTTGAATATTTAGATGAAATTTCAAAATATATAGCTAAAAAATATAATTCAAAAAATAAAAAGCCTATGAATTTAACTAATGAAGAAGAAATTAATTATCAGAAAACAAATATTTGTCATATTTGTGAAAATAGTGGTTTTGATAATGATAAAAGAATAAAAGTAAGAGATCATTGTCATTTAACAGGAAAATTTAGAGGTGCTGCACATTTAAATTGTAATTTAAATCTAAAATTTCCTCAAAATATTCCTATATTCTGTCATAATAGTTCAAATTATGATACACATTTGTTTATAAAAGAATTAGCTAAAAAATATGGTAAAATTGATTTGTTAGCCAATACAGATGAAAAATATATAAACTATTCAGTAAATTCTGGTTATGGTTATGAATTTGAAGGTGATAAACCTAGAAAATTTATAAAATTCTCATTTGTAGATACATTTAGATTTATGGCTACATCAATTGAAAAATTAGCTATAAATCTTAAAGAATTTAAGCATATAAATAAATTTATAAAAGAAAATGATATAATTGAATATGATAATGAAACTTTAAAAATATTAACTTCTAAAGGTGTATTTCCATATGAATTTATTGATAATGTTGAAAAATTAAACTATGATAAAATATTAGAAAAAGATCAATTTTATAGTTGTTTAACTAATGAAAATATAAGTGATGATGATTATAAACATTATATAAAAGTTTGGAATAAATTAAAAGTAAAAACATTAGGTAATTATTCAGATTTATATAATATTCAAGATGTTCTTTTATTAGCTGATATATTTGAAAATTTTAGATCTGTTTGTTTGAAAAATTATCAATTAGATCCAGCACATTATCTAACATCACCATCATTAGCTTGGGATTCTATGTTAAAATTAACAAAAATTAAACTAGAATTAATAAGTGATTATAATATGTATTTAATGATTGAAAAAGGTATTAGAGGTGGTATTTCACAATGTATAACTAGATATTGTAAAGCAAACAATAAATATACAAAAAAGTATGATAAAACAAAACCTGAAAATTATATGTTATATGTAGATGCAAATAATTTATATGGATGGGCTTTAAGTAAAAAATTACCTTATAAAGATATAACATGGATGAATCCTAATACATATACATTAAATGAATGGGAAGAAACAATATTAGAATTAGATGAAAATGCTGAATATGGATATATATTAGATGTTGATTTAGAATATCCTATTGAATTACATGATAATCATAAAGATTTACCATTAGCACCTGAACATTATAATAATAAGCTTTGTACAACATTATTTGATAAGAAAGATTATGTTATTCATTCAAGAAACTTAAAATATTATCTACAAAAAGGATTAAAATTAAAGAAAGTTAATAGAGTTATAGCATTTGATCAAGATGATTATATGAAACAATATATTGAATTAAATACTAAATTAAGATCCAAATCAACATCAGATTTTGAAAAAGACTTTTTTAAATTGATGAATAATAGTGTTTTTGGAAAAACTATGGAAAATGTTAGAAATAGATGTGATATTAAATTAGGTGATGAAAAGTTTTCATTAAAACAAGCAAAAAAACCTAATTTTAAAACATTTAGTATATTTGATAAAGACTGTATTGCTTCACATATGATAAAAGAAAAGGTTAAGTTTGATAAACCAATCTATATAGGATTTTCAGTACTTGATTTATCAAAATTACATATGTATCAATTTTATTATGAAAAATTAAAGAAGTTTGATCCAAATATAAGGTTATTATATATGGACACAGACAGTTATTTTATAGAATTTAAAAAGGATCCATATAAAATTATTAAAGAAAATATTAATGAATTTGATACAAGTGATTATAAGAAAGAACATGAATGCTATAGTGAAAAGAATAAAAAAATAATTGGTAAATTTAAAGATGAGTTAAATGGTGAAATATTAGAAGAATATTGTGGTTTAAGATCAAAATTATATAGTTATGAATTTAATAATAAAAATCCTGTAAAATGTAAAGGAATTAAGAAAAGTGTTGTTGATAAAACATTACATATGGATGATTTTAAGAAATGTTTATTTGATGATCAAGAACAATATAGAGAAATGACTTGTATTAGAAGTTTTAAACATGAACTATGTACAATTACAATAAATAAATTAGCTTTAAGTAATAGAGATGACAAAAGATTTATTTGTGAAAATAAAATTGATACATTACATTTTTTATGGGGTATAAAAATAATTATAAATAAATGGAAATTTTAATTATTCCAAAAGAATTAATAAATAATGATTTTGATATAAAATTATATTTATTTAAAACTAAAATATCAAATAAATTTTTAATATATCTTTTTAAATATAAAAATTATTTTGTATATCATTATAAGTTTAATTTTATAATAGAACCATTTATAAATATAATAAAAAATTATGTTAAAGAAAGTTTTAAAGAAAATGATCAAAATTATATTAATAATTTATAACCATATGATATTGAATTTATACTATAATTTATGTATATTTTTAAATATTTTCTTTAATAAATTTAAATATATTCAATAATTTATTGAATATCCAACCTAAAAATATCTATAAATTTTACTTTATTATCATTATAAATAAGACCCGTTTTTAAGACGGGTCTCAAATTTGTATATAATTTATTACCTTTATAAATATTTTTTGAATGTTTAAAGGGTAATGTTTTGTTACCCTTAAGTTTTTATTGTATAATAAGGTTACCCCCTTTAAAAAATTTTAAAATAAATATTATAATTTATATGGGACCCATTTTGGGTCCTACCTAATTTTAATAAGTTTTGTATGTTTTTCATTATATGATAGGGGGGACAAATTGTCCCCTCTAAAAATATCTATAAATTTTATTTTATCATCATCTATCCTTATTGTTTATCTACCTTTTTTGATTTTAAAATTAATGAATATAAACCAGATTCATTAATAAATATTGTTTTAATATCTATTTTATTGACGCCCTGTTTTAGGGCATCTGAAAACATGTTTGTACATCAATTTTTAGGGTGTCATAATTTGTGACATCTATAATTTTTATGTAAATTAATTTATCATCATTATGTAACTGTTGGTTACACTTGATATTTTTTAAGTTTTATATATTTTTCTTTTACATTATCAATTAAAACTTTTCTATTTTTATATTTTAAAATATAACAAATATCTTTTCTTTTAAACCAAGGATTATTTTGTTTATTAAATACAATTAATTTATTATTAAATATAAAATTATTGTTAATTAAATCAATTATTGTTTTTATTATTTATGTAGACAAATTTTATATTACAAATTTTGTTTTAATCTTAAATATACAATACTTTTAATGTTTTCATTATTTATTAGATTTCCATCACTATCTTGAATAGATATTATAATATTTTGAATTTTATTTATATTTTTTAAAGGAATATAATCAATTTCATTTGGTTTTTCACTAATTTTTGATCCATATTCAACATTTGGATAAAATGAATATAGAATTTCTGATTCTTTATGTAAATGTGAAAGATCTTTATGATTTTCAAAACTAGGATCAACTAAATTACAATGAATTTCAATAACATCAAAAGGTCTAATTTTTGGTAGTTTTATTCCTTTTGTTAATACATTTGGTTCAATCATTTTATCATCTAACCCTAATAAATCAATTATAATTGTTGTTACTATAATTTTAACAGGAGATTTTATTATAATATATGGTCCATCATTTTTCAATATAAAATCATTTTCATCAAATTTATTAAATTTCTTTTTAAATTCTTTTAAACTATTAATAAAAATATTTTTTATTTCTTCAATTGTATAATTTCCTTTATTTATATCAAAATATTCATCTATAATTTTATCATCTTCATCTATAATAGAATATCCATAACAGTTTTTATAATCATTTGGTATATTTGATATAAAATTATCTGAATAAAATCCACTTAAACCAATACTATATTTTCCATCTAAATGTATTGGATGTTCTAATCTTAGTTCTAGTTTGGATGAATGACCAATTATTTTAAATAATTTCATCTTATTTAAATGGAGAAATTTTTAGAAAAAAAAGATAATATAAAATTAGAATCATATGAAAAAAATAATAAAAATGATCAACCTATTAGATTATTAATTATAGGAACAAGTGGATCTGGTAAAACTACATTATTATTAAATTTTATTTATAAAAGATTAATTCCATATTCAAATTTATATATTTTTAGTAAATCATTAGAACAACCATCTTATAAATTATTACAAAAAAGATTTAAAAATATAGAATCAAATATTAATAAACAAATTTCTCATTTTTCATGTGATGATATGATTCCACTAAATAAATGTAAACCAAATTCATTAGTAGTTTTTGATGATTGTATTTTAGAAAAACAAGATAAAATTAAAGAATATTTTATAATGGGTAGACATAAAAATATATCATGTATTTATTTATCACAATGTTATTCAAAAGTTGATATGCAATTAATTAGAAATAATTTAAATATGTTATGCATCTTTAAACAAAATGAACATTATATGAAAAAAATATATAATAATTTTGTTGGATCAGATATGAAATTTGATAAATTTAAAACTATTTGTAATGATTGTTGGAAAGAAGACTATGGATTTTTAACTATTAATTTATTGAAAAAATCAAATGATGGAAAATATATGAAAAATTTTTCTGATATTAAATAATGATAATGGCTTGTTGTATGTTTGATTCAATAATTGATAGAATATTTATTTTATTAGTATTATTTATTTCATTAGTATTTATATATTTAATGAAAATTACAGAAATAAAGTAAAATAAATTGTGTTTAACATAATTAGTGTTTATGTTAACATGATTTGTGTTTGTGTTAACATGATTTGTGTTTTGTGTTAACATGATTTGTGTTTTGTGTTAACATGATTTGTGTTTTGTGTTAACATAATTTGTGTTTGTGTTAACATAATTTGTGTTTTGTGTTAATATGATTTGTGTTTATGTTAACATGATTTGTATGTTAACATGATTTGTTTTGAACCTAAATTTTTTTTGTAATAAATGGATAAAATATCTGTTAATGAAGCTAAAAAATTAGATGATATTGAGAAAAAATTAATAAAAGAATTTAAAAATCAAATTAAAATTGAAGATAATTATGAAAAAATTAAACAAAAAGCATATGAACCTATAACATCAGCAATTGGTAAAGTTGAAAATAAAATTGGTGAAGTCTTAAATGAAAATAAAAACCTTATGGAATTGGTACCTATTGTTAATAATTTTGCCAATATATCAATACCAGAAACTGAAGAACTAAATTTACCTTCAAGTACTCCATTTAGACCAATCAGACAACCAATAATTCAAGAAGAATCGACATTTATTGACCCAAATTTAATTTCACCTCAAACATTAGATAAAATTATTGGTCCATTAGCACAAAAATATTTACCAAGAACAAAAGATGATAAATTTGGTTTATATTGGAATAAACATAAAAAATCATTTATGATTGGTGATAAAATAACTGTAATTGATAATGATGATTTAATAATTGATGATAAAAAATATAATGGAACACATGGATTATGGAGATTGTTAACTTATGAAAAGAAACCAGATAATAATTTATATACACAAGATGATTTAAATAATTATTCAAAGATTTTATGGGAAACTAATTCAATTTATAAAAATAATGATCCAAATAGTAAGAAACCAAAATCTAGTAAAGGTGATAAATATATTAATTTAATTAAACATATTTGGGAATTAAAAGGTGAAATTGAAGGTTCAGGAATCAGACAATATACAGAAATTAAAATTGAATATAGATTTATAGATGATTTAAATAAATTAGATAATATTATTAATTATATATATGCACAAGAAAAAGCTGGCAATAATAATTTTTTAAATGAAAAGAAAGCAATTAAAGACTTTATATCAAATAAATTAGATGAATTAATTGAAAAACCTGAAGGAATTAAGTATTTAAAAAGAATTTTGGCAAATATTTCATCACCATTATTAAAAGATGGATCAGGTATTTTAAATGATGTTATAAATAATTTACCTTTTGAATTACATGTACCTGGTTATCAATATCTAGGGCCTGGAACTAAATTAAATAAAAGAGTAAAAAGAGGTGATCCTGGAATAAATGATTTAGATAAAGCTGCTAAAGAACATGATTTATTTTATAGAGATCATAAAGATACAAAATCTAGAAATGAAATAGCTGATAAAATTTTACAAGATAAAGCATGGGATATAGTAACATCAAATGATCATGGAATTGGTGAAAGATTAATTGCATTACCAACATCAGGTGCTATGTGGATGAAAAGAAAATTTGGTATGGGTTTAGAAGTAGGATTAAAATTTTAATAAAATTAATTATGTTAATCTATATTATAAAAAACTATAAATTTTTTCTTTATAAATGGAAAAAACAAATATAAACTTGACAGATAATCAAAAATCAAAAATAAAATTAGCATTTAAAAATAAAAAATCAGTTATAATTCAATTTAATATTGATCAATTTAATGAAAATGGAAAAGATATTATATTATTATCTAAAAGACAAATTAATAAACTAAATAAACATAAAAAATTAAATAAAGGATTAAGATTTGAATTTTCATATAATCAATTAAAAGAAATAAAAAATGGTGGATTACTAAAAGAAATTTTAGATTTTGCTGATAATATACCTATAGTTAAAAATTATACACCAAATGTTAGAAAGGGAGCAAAAGTTGTAAAAGAATCTATAATTCCTAAATTTAGAAATTTTGTTGATTGGTTAGATCATGAATTAAAAAATGTAGAAGGATCTGGTTTAGATAAAAAAACATTAAAATATATGAAACAAAATTATAAAAAAATTTTGAACCACTAACATTAGGTGAATTAGAAAAATTGTGTAAAAATATAAAATATTTTAGAGGTGTATTTATGAGAGATATATTACCTAATAAAGTTAATAAATTTGAATGTGGAATTATAAATTTAGATTCATTTGATGGAAATGGAACTCATTGGGTTTGTTATTATAAAAAAGATAAAATTAAATATTATTTTGATTCATATGGAAATATAGTTAATAAACCACCAATAGAATTAGTTAAGTATCTAGGAAAAGATAATATATTTTATAATGATAATCAAATTCAAAATTATAATGATCCACCAATTTGTGGTCATTTATGTATTTTTATATTAAATGAATTAAATAATAATAAAAAATTTGATAATATAATAAATAAATTAATCCTTAATAAATATGGATTCACAAAATATATTTGATCTGTTTGGAAGACAGAAAAAACATCCAATTAATATTAAAGAAGATTATATAAATTCTAAATTAAATATATTTTTTAATAATTTTGGTAAAAGTTTTAAAAGTCATGTAAAAAAGACTGAAAATCTAGTAAATGCTATTGGTTTATCAAAAAATTATATAAGTATTAATGGTAAAAGAATTGTTAATGTTAAACCAAGTATAAATAAATATGATGTTGTAATAAAATCAGAATTAGATGAAGTTTTAGATTCAATTATTAAAATTGGTAATGATCATTCAGAAACTAAAAAGGATTTAAATAAAATTACAGACTTTTTAATTAATATTGGAAAATATGTTGAAAATTTAGAAGAAAAATTAGAAAAAGAACTAAAATTTCTATTTAATGGAGTCAATGAATCCATAAAAGAATTAAATGCTGAAATAATACTAATTAAAGATGATATAGATAAATTACAATAATTATTTTATATAAATGGAGTTGATTTATTGTCTTAAATGTAAACAAAAAACTAATTCTAAAGATATTCAGATAATAAAATTGAAAAATATAAATGTAATTAAATCAAAATGTTGTATTTGTAATTCAAAGAAAAGTTGTTTTACAAAATTTTCTCCCTAATAAAAGGCTCTATACAGTTCATTTGATTTATTCATTATCAGAAACCAAAATCAATTTAACAAAGATGATTGGGATGATATTTCTGAAAAATATGAGTTGAGTATTAATATGATGAGATTGTTTCAAAATAAATTAAATTGGCAAAAAATTGCTCAACATCAAAATTTAACTATAGATTTTATTACTGAATTCATAAATTATCAATTAAAAGATTATATTGATTTGATTTGTAAATATCAAGATTTAACTGAATATTTCATTCATGATTATGCATTTGCATTAAATTGGGAATTAATTTTAGAACATCAAAAAATATCAGCAAAATTTATACTTGATCATGCTACTGAAATTGAATATTTTAAAAGTAAAAATGAAATTGATACATAAAAATTATAAAATTTGACATCATAAAATTATAAAAATTTTACTTGTTTTAAAAAAGCTTTTGATTTAAAAAATTTATCCTTAATAAATGGCAGATTACAAAAAATATGTAAATGATATTGAAAGAGCTGAATACAAAAATTTCTATCCATTATCTAAATTACATTTAAATGAACCTAATAAAAAAACTGAATTTAATATAGATTTTGGAGATGGATTTTGTACTTCTAAATTTCAATTTTATATATCTGGTAAATTGACTAAATCTGATGGAAATGCATATGATAATGGTGCTAATATAAAATTAATTGATAAATTGACTAAATCTGATGGAAATGCATATGATAATGGTGCTAATATAAAATTAATTGATAATTTTGTTCCATTTTTATTTTCAAAAATTGAAGTTAGAAAACATAATAAATTGATTGATGAAATTGAATATCCTGGTCTATTAAGTACAATTAAAGGTACTATAACTTATTCAAAATCAGAAATAAATCAAATAAATAATGGTTTTGAATCAAATTTTAAAAATAAATTTGAAGCAATTGGTAATTTATCTCATTTTGGATTAGGATTTTTTGAAAATGTAAATATTCCAATATACAAAGGAGGTTTTAATATAACATTTATTAGATCAGAAGATAATGATGCAATTTTTAGATGGAAAACTAAAAAGGCTGATGGATCTTATGATAATGCTACATTACCAACTGAAGGTAAAATAACAATTGATGAATTTTTTATTAGAGTTCCTATAATTGAATACAAAACAACAAGTAAAATTCAATTAATTAATGAACTAAGCAAATTTGAAAAAGTAAATTTTCATTTTAATCATTGGCAATGCATTGAACAAAAAAATATTACAGGAAAGAATTTAAGTTTTGATATAACAAATATCTATAGAAATATTTATAATCCAAAATTTATTATAATTGGATTTCAAAAATCAAGAACAAATGATCAGTTATTTGATACTTCTAAATTTGATAGTATGTATGTAAAAAATATAAGAGTAAAACTAAATGGTCATTATTACCCTGATGAATTGGAAAATTTTGATATAAACAATGAACAATTTAGAATTATGTATGAAATGTATCAAGATTACAAAAAAGTTTATTATATTAGTAGTAAAATGTATTATAGTCCAACAGAATTTCTAGAAAATAGACCAATTTATGTAATTGATACTACAAAAAATCCAACAAATATTTCAAGTTCAAAAAATGATATTATTATTAATGCAGATTTTGATTATGATATAGTAGCTACTAGTAAAACAAATTGTTATATTATTATTGTATCTGAAAAATTACTTGAATATAATATAATTAAAAATGATATTACTGAAATTAATTAGAATATATTATTACTATTTTAGTCAAATTTATTGAAAAAATACTACTAAAATTTTAAATTACCTTATGAAAAGTCAACTATTAATTTTATTGAAAAAATACTTATAAAATGTGATAATTTTACTTGTTTTTAAAAAAATTTTATTTTGTAGAAAATTTTAGGCATATTTGTTAAAAATTTCATTAAAATTGCATATTTTTTATGACAATTTGACAAAAGCTGAAAATTGGCTAAAAAATGGTAAAAATATTGCATAATTGTATTAAAAAACTGTGAAATTTGTTTGATTTTTGATTGTCTCCAAAAGTGTCCTAGAAGTAACATGATACTATCTACTTATATATATATATATATATATATATATATATATATATATATATATATATGTGTGTGTGTGTGTGTGTGTGTGTGTGTGTGTGTGTGTGTGTGTGTGTGTGTGGACAGGTTCCGCCATATTTGTGGGGCCAAGTGTGTGAATTTCACCTGAGTGCGGGGCCTTCTGAAATTGTGGGGCCATACACACGGCCCCACAAAGATTTTTTTATTTTTATTTTGAGTAAAAATTCTACTTTTTATGGTCGAAAAAGTCAATAATCGTTAGGTTAGGTTAGGTTAGGTTAGGTTAAGTTAGGTTAGGTTAGGTTAGGTTAGGTTAGTTTAGGTTAAGTTAGGTTAAATTTTGTTGTATGGCCCCACAATACCTAAGCCCGGGACCATCTTACTTTTTCGTTTTGAGGTGCCCAGAGACCAAAAATAATAGTCATTAAAATTTATATATATATATATATATTTGTGTGTGTGTGTGTGTGTGTGTGTGTGTGTGTGTGTGTGTGTGTGTGTGTGTGTGTGTGTGTGTGTGTGTGTGTGTGTGTGTGTGTGTGTGTGTGTGTGTGTGTGTGTGTGTGTGTGTGTGTGTGTGTGTGTGTGTGTGTGTGTGTGTGTGTGTGTGTGTGTGTGTGTGTGTGTGTGTGTGTGTGTGTGTGTGTGTGTGTGTGTGTGTGTGTGTGTGTGTGTGTGTGTGTGTGTGTGTGTGTGTGTGTGTGTGTGTGTGTGTGTGTGTGTGTGTGTGTGTGTGTGTGTGTGTGTGTGTGTGTGTGTGTGTGTGTGTGTGTGTGTGTGTGTGTGTGTGTGTGTGTGTGTGTGTGTGTGTGTTTAATTGTTGTTAATTATTCTACCATGAAGACATCTTAATACAATGCTGGTGTGTTCATTCTAACTGATTTGCTTACAACACCCTCATGGCAGAAAACTAATTTTTTAACTTCCATAGTTTTTTTATTGGCATAATTAGCAAAAAATAACGAATTAAGTTGGAAATGGGATTAGTACACAGGTCTGGTGTGAAGGAGACTTTATTGTTTTTGGAAGTCAGCCTGATTAAACTTTTAATTTAGTATTTGTAACTTTATAAAACTTTGTATGGTTCAGAAATTAAGACTTGTGTATTTATTATATTATTAATTTTATGCATAAGGTTTATAATTACGACAAACTGTTAAAGAGCAATAGATATTTGAGAATTGGGTAATTTTGGTTAATTTTCTATTAATATCATTATTCAACGATAGTTCACAAGTAAACAAGTTTTTGCTATCACATAATACTAAAAGAGCAGATAATTTATAATGCATTAAATTTATGATCGTTAGTCTTCATAACGGTCAATAGTGGATCAATTACGTGTTTTTGTCATGCAGCCCCACTCAAGTTCGACCCCTATTACCACTGAATAGTTATGTATCTGAATAGCAACTTGGATAATTTTATGAATGCTGGTAAACATATATGTTATAAATTGTGAAAATTATTCATCAACTGTTTAAGGATTTTTTTATTACTTATTTGGTTTTGGACCTAAATGGATGGTTTCGGTGTTAAAAGCAAATAGGGTGAGTGCACCAGTGAATGACCGTTTAAGGTTGAGTTTCCACTTGAATCTTACATGGTAAAAAAGTCATTTACGCTGTGTACCGTCATTGTCTCCTATTATATTATAATTAAATTAGAGAAACAACATTTCTAGTCCAATCCAATATAGTTACACCTTTTTACCATCTTAATTAGAATTTCGCTTGGATTGATCTGGTACAAAGTGGGCGTTGGGAATTTTACGTTAAAATAATAATATCTGTGGAAATTGTGATACAAATTCTTGTTTATTGAATAAACTTAAAATCTATACATCCTGACATATAACATTTCTAAAGCTGCAAAATTAAATTACCTAGCATAGACTGAGGCGTGTGTGAAGTTAATGAATTACCCTTTTGTTAATAACAATTATTTTACTAATTTCCTTTGAAAATTTTATTGTATTTAGAAGGTTAGGATTAGAGGGTCGAAGAATTATCCTGAAGTTCCCTCTCCATCGTGAGCCCTATTAACAAAATAGCACAGTCCTCGCTGTAGAATTATATTTTAAAATTGCTTTAATATTAACATTTCTAACTCACAATATCCCCAGTTAAAATGATTTATTAATTCAGTACCAACGAATGCGATTTAACACTTTTTTACTCTACTTCCTTGTAAATTATAATAAACAAATAATTTTTGAAATATAAATGCTGACGTTTTGTTGTGCCTGAAATTCTACAATTATTCTACAAAAGTGGAGTTTGGTACCTTCGGGTGAAGGGAAGACTTCGTAGACCAGTGAAACGTGGGCGTCTCGAAGATGACCAGGACTCAACGACGGCGGCCTCACGAATGAAAATTGTCTCGTTACAGAAAGCAGTCCGAGGGTTTGCTTATCTGCTAATTTTGCTTATCTGCTAACCTGTCCCTACTGGTTTTAAGCTATCTTGTTTCCTCATGATATTAGGCCTACTATCTGGCCATTCGTGGTATTACATAATTTTTAATATAACTCTTTCCACAAAGGATTGGAAAATTTAATAAAAAAATCTACCTATGGTACATTATTCCCTCCCCACAAAATTTGACAATCATTTGTGTGTTCCTACTTTTTACCAATTTCCTAAATTTTCAAATTTTCAAATAATACTCTTAAATTACAAGATACAAGGTACATAATAGTCAATTCACATGTAATTAGTCTTTACAACACATCTTCTATCTTAAAACGTCTTCAATCGTAGAAATGTTCGTTTCACAAGAACAAACTGAACGTGGTACGAGCAGTAGGCAGCGCCCGCACGCGCAGTCACAGTAGCGATGACCTTGGGAAGATCCTCTCCGTTGCAATTGAAAGGAAAGGAATGGGTCTGGTCGGGATATTTTGAATTCTTTCTTTTTTTGTTATGTTATGATCGTTCCCCTTTATAGTAATTCTATTTTTTTTTTTTACTCAGTCTATGCTTTAAAATTCAGTTTGTTCGGTACATTTGAACAAGTGACACGCGGTTTTACTCTCCCGCTCTAAATTATAATTTTTATTATTATCTTGCTAAATACATTTTATTTAACTTTGTTCTAACTTAACTACATAACAGTGTTCTCATACTTCTAAGTGTCCTACAAGAACAACGAAAACAAGATCTGCGTACCTTAAACAAATTTAAATTTACCTCAAACAAATAAAATTATACATTTCTTTCAAAATTTCCTTATCGACGGGTAGTGAGTGTTAAGTGCGTGTGTAATTAATCGTCCAGTGAATATGTGCTTGTCAGGTGTGTGAACCGTGAACAGTGTTTAGTGACATCATACATACAACATACACGCAAGTCCTTTCATTGGCCGCTTTCATACAATTTAAATTTCAAACATTCATTCAGTGGTCGTGATTGTCTGTCGCTTCATACCTCGAATAAAACAAAAAACAGTTTTTATATATATATATATATATTCTAAAAGTTCCTTTATAATATTCCTTAACGACATAATCTTTTGGCTCTAACTTTCGCCTTAAACCTTAAATAAAATAAACAATCCTTCTTTTATAATAACATTCAAAATAACATTGTTTTTGTTACATAATAGCTATTAATATTTTCTGTCGAATAAAACATTTTTGTGTAACCCTACAAAGAGAATCTTTGCGATTATTCTATAGCTCACAGGAAGTAAACTTTTACAGAATATTTTAAGTCGTTTAACTTGAGCTAATCGCCTCTATTGCGATAGCCTTATCTCGCCTTATCCATTGCACAAACAGGCACCAAGCGGTCTAACTGGCCTATCTCCCCTGACCTAATTGCTTTCGTCCACTATTATATTTCTAGAAAATTCGAACTTTAATATTTCTTCGCTCAATATCTATTTTACATGCTCAGCAAAATTAGCCTTACATAACTTGTCCTCCTAACTACATAAATTTTATGTATCGACATAACATATGCCCTACACTTAAAATTCACTTTGTGGTTTTGTAAATTCTTTTTTTATATAAACGCTATAAACTGTCCTTTTATTCCCTAGCATTTTAAGAATTACACACTTATTTTTATTTTCTTGACACGTCCGTTGCTTGGTTTTCTAGTTAACATACAGTTAATCTAGAATAGTTGTTTAATCGTGAATCATATACAATGAAAATCACTTATTTTATTCTTACATTAATTACAATTGTGATCGATCAAAATTAATATATTTACATGCCGGCTTAAATCTACTTATATTACAACTATATACAATCCTGGTCAGTTCTCACCTCTACACCTTCAGGGCTTATTTTGAATTTTTAACTGGCTAATATGAGCGCGTTTTACAATTTCCGGATTAACCTCTAGCTGAATTAACACACTTACTGGAGACATAAAGTAGATTATTCTATAAGGACCCGTGTACTTGAAATCCATTTTCGCTTGGTAATTATCCACTTTTTTACTAAGCGTTTGATTCTCTAAATACACAATACTCCCTACTTTGAATGGATGCTTTATCCTATCATCTTTATATTTTTGCCTATTTCGGTTGTGGCCTATTGAACGTTTACAATTTTTTATAGCTTGAGAAAACTTTTCTTTAATCTCATCCTGACTTAATTTTACATCTAACAAATCATTTAGTTTCCAAAGATTACTTAAACTATGATTTGGCTTATGGTTAAACATGAGTTCAAATGCCGTACATTTTGTGGTTTCACACAGTGACGTATTTAAGCTAATTTGAATGTACTTTAAATCTACACACCAGCTGTTTTGTGCGTCATGGTGATACGCTCTTATTTGTTGTTTTACATCTCTTAAAAATCTTTCCGAAATATTTGGATTGGGTCGATATGGAATTAATTTGTGGTGTTCTATGGAATATTTGAACATAAGTTTCTTAAAAGTTACACTTCTGAAACAAGATCCGTTGTCGGACACAAGTTTCTTACAAGAACTGAAGTTATTAAATATTACATTTTCCAGTTTATTTGCTATTGTTTGCGCTGTGATGTCCCTGACAGGGATTAACCAAACATATTTTGTAAATGCGTCCACTACGATTAAAATGTGCTTATTTCCAAATTTACTTCTTACAAGTGGTCCAGCTGTGTCTATGTACAAACAATCTAAAGGATGCTTACTTAAAGCTGACACTAATTCACCATGAAATCGTTTCTGAGGAGGTTTTGCTTTTATACAAATCTGACAATTTTTTACTCTTTTGCGCATTTCTGAAATTAAATTAGGTCTGTAAAAATATTCTAAAACCTTATGTACTGTACGATTTTGACCTTGATGACCTCCAAAGTTTGAAGTGTGATAGTAATTAAACAACATATCTAGCAAACTACTAGGTACATAAATTTTTCCTACTTTGTTACCTGGCTTACAATACATTAATGTGTTGTTCTTAATATAAAAGTTATCCTTATTGGTTTTATTCTTTACACTTTTAATTATTTCTGCACATTCTGGATCTAATCTCTGGTGTTCGGAAATATCTACGTAAGCTAATGGAATATCTGAAACTAAATTTACAACATGTTTGATTTGCTTTTTGCTCACAGAGCTGAACTTTCTCTTACATTTATATCTTATTACATTTATTTGTCTAGGATCCGAATCTACGTCAATGACCTCAATTCCACTATCGGACATATTGAGTCGTGACAAAGCATCTGCTACTGGATTATCTTTACTTTTAACATGAAGTACTTTAAAAGGAAGGGCGATAATTTGCTCTACCCATCTCGATAATTTATTTAACTTCTTAAAATGTGAAAGTACCCAACTGAGTGCTGAGTTGTCTGTAATTAAATAAAACGGCTGTATTTCTAGGTACATGTAAAATTTCTTAATTGCTAGAAATACAGAATACGCCTCTTTTTCATACACTGACATATTGACTTCTGAAGGTGGAAATTTCTTACTATAGTACGCTACAGGTACTTTGTCGCCATTTTCATTACACTGTAATAGGATTGAACCTGCACCATTCTGTGCGGCATCCGTGTATAGATAAAAGGGACGATTAAAATCTGGTATAGAAAGTACTGGAGGATTCGTAATTGCTTCCTTCAGTTTACAAAAACTTTCTTCGCATTCTTTCGTCCATACAAACTTAACTCTCTTTTTTCTTAAGTCATTTAATGGAGCTGCAATTTTACTGTAATCCTTAATATACTTGGCAAAATAATTTATCATACCAATAAAAGTCCCTACCTCTTTGCTATTTTTGGGAGTACTAAATCTCCGTACAGCTTCGGTTCTACTCGGATCTACTCTTATCTGATTCTTTGATATTAAATTCCCTAGGTAACTAACTTCATTATAAAACAACTTTACTTTCTTAGGGTTAACTGTGAGGTTGTGTTTGCTTAATCTATCTAACACCTCGGTTACATGTTTCATATGTTCCTCTTTATTCTTTGAAAACACAAGTATATCATCGACAAAATTAAGTACATAATCAAATTTTACATCTCTGAAAACATTATCTAGATAAGCACTTAGTAACCCTGAACCACAATGTAACCCGTACGGGATTCTGTTAAATTCAAATAATGAGACTCCATTGCTGAAGGCTGTAAGGTGTTTAGATTCTTCGCTTAGTGGAATTTGCATAAAACTGTTTGACAAATCTATTACTGAAAACACCTCGGCATTTTGCAAATATTGATAAAATTCATCTAAATTTCCTAATGGGTGATTTACACGTACAATTTTCTCATTGAGCTTTGCATAGTTGATAACTAGTCTACTTGACTTATCGGGCTTTGATACAAGAAATGAAGGGCTACTGTAGCTACTTATGCTAGGCCTAATTATATTTTGCTTAAGTAAATCAGACAAAATTTCCTTCATTTTTTTCATTTTGGTAGGGTGAACTGGATACGGACGCTGGTTTACAATTTCATTATCTTTAAGCTGGATTTTATATTCAAAATTGAGTACTTTCCCTATATCTGTAGTGAATACCTTAGAATATTTTTTACTTAAATGATCAACAAAAGGTTTCATGTCGGGACATCCGGTGTCTAGGTGGTGTTCCTTCCTTACATTTTCGTTCAATTTCGATAAGCAAACTGACTTACTCTGTTTACCACTTAACAATACTTTGACATTTCCCAGACAGCACATAACGTCTATACAACGTCTATATAAGGGCTTGCATGTTCAATTGACGTCTTGATCAATATTTGTACATCTATTAGACATCTGCGATACAACGTCAAATAGACGTCCAACGCAGAGGTCTATATGACATCAATTAGACGTTGTCATACATGTATATTACGTCAACGTAATAACGTCAAATAGACGATGTATAGACATCGCCGAAAATAATGAACCAATAGTAAATTATTGGTACAAATGAGTATATTTTTCATCAGTAAAAGCATTGACTTTACATTAAAGCCAATGGTAAAAGCAATATCGCGCAAAATATAAGTTATTTGCATCCAAAATTATTGGTTATTATTATTATTAAAATATAATATTCTTTTTTCTAACGGGAGTCTAAAATTACCTTCTATAAAATATAGAATAAATACTTTTCGGTCATTTACGGCTTGTTTCCTCATGTCGAATATGCGGCATGTACTCTTGATTTTATTTTATGTGAATATCAACTTGTGCTTCAATTTAAGATTACCTGTATCTACTAACTCCTTATGGGTCGAACCCCATCAAAAATGGACTTTCATTAATTCGTCAAAAAAATCTATGTAACTTTAAGAAATGTATCTAACTATTAGATGTTACTGTAATAATTGTTACATGTTATGTAATTCTATTATTTATGACTATCTATCCATGAACTTTACCCACAATGGAATGTTAATGTCAATGCGCCGTCGAAACCTCTTGTCTATTTAAAAAAAATTGTAAACAGAAACGGTGACTGGCAGGTATTAGTGAACTTAGAGGCTGCATGGTTCATACGCTGAAGCCTGCTCAAGGAAAAAGAGGGACGGCAAAGACGAAAGACGACACGGCAGCCATCGTTAAAAATTAGTTGTGTAGTTTAGTTTTGTGTATTTTAGTCTAACGTAGGTTATTTTTTGTTTTGTTGGTTTGTGTGGACTTCTTGTTTACCTTCATGTTCATAACATAACTGTTTGGTTGTAATTATATTAACTAGTTAATGATTTTCGTAGAAGAAAACTCTTCAACCCCACAAGCATCATGTTCCCTCTTCAACCTCAACAACCACTTCTCATTAGGCCTACCGGTAAGTTTCAAACACATTTTTACAATCTTGATCAAGTGTTTTTTTAAACTCAACGTTTTGAAAAATAATGTTAACTTAGTTGAAGTTTTAGAAAAATGATTTGTTTTCTATGGCTCTTCTACGTAAGGAATTGACAGTTTACTTTAAGTTGTTTTTTAACCTTTTGTCCTACTTGGACTCAAACAAGTCTTGCAATTTTATTGGGCTAAATAATACGGTTTAGTAAAAATATTACCTAATTGATTTTCGCTGAAAAAAATAAACTGATTCTAAGTAAGCCTATAAGTAGGTTGTTAAATGTTCATAGCCTGAACCACTCTTTTTGCGTAGGCCTATCTATGCATAGGCATTATGTTAGAGAAGAGTAGGCCTAAATACTTTTGGGGAAAGCGGTCTAAACTCAATAAACTTCTCGACACCCCAGGAATCAAATTAGTAACCTAAGCTTATGTAAGTTAAATCACAACTTTTGTGAAATGGAGGTTGCCATTTATTTAGAACATTTAATGAAATGAAATCGAACCCATGACTCCTTGAACCATTGTCCACACTTTAGCAAGGCCTGCTAAGTTAATGAGATGCCTAAACTTGTACCACTTCATGTAGTGTACAGCGAAACTTCGTTATCCTCCTTCACCGTTATTATCAATGTTACAAATTTTGATATTGTGAGTAGCCTATTTTATCGATTGTACTATTACACGATACGATTACTACTTTATCGCCTAATTTAAACTTAAGTTACTCTATTTTTGCTCTAAGATGATTAAAAATACCTTTTAACAATAAAACAATATTATCAACAAGTAACTTAGGCCTAACTAAAAATAGCAAAAAAATAAGAACAAATTTTAAGTTTGTTTTAATTTTTAAGTTTTAATTTTAAGTTTGTAGGCCTAGTGTAGCCTATAACATTATCAAATAACAACACAAAATAAACTACACTGTAGGCCTACGTACCGGTACCTTTGTTTTATTTATTTTTTATTTTATTACCTTTTTTATTATATCTACGCCAGAGGCATTTTGTTATGGAGATTTGTACTAAGTAGGCTACACATAAACGCTTTTTGGGAAAGCAGTCTAAACCTATCATGAATTTTGTTGGCCACCTCGGGAATCGAACCTGTCACATCTTGAACCGAAGTCCAAGAAGCTAACCGCTAGGCTAGCCGGTAGGAGTATCTCAATTGTGAGAAGATGCAGACTTCATTTGACCTATAATGGCGTCACACAAATGCTGCCAAATACGAATCAGAAAGGTATTTTTACCTTATTGTATTGAGGGTTGGGCCTATAGGCTATGCGTTTTAAAAATTGATTTGTTGTTATAAACATCGCTGTCCCTAAAAGTGTCGGAGGTTTACGGTTGAATTATTATTATAATAAATTTTTTACCGCAATATCGCGGATGATTCGGTTGTTTTCATCGGACAGTTTAGATCGCAAAATCAAAATTTTTAACATTGATAATAACGGTGGGGGCGGATCACGAAGTTTCGCATGTACCGTAAAACTTATTGTTTTTCATTTAATTTATGAGGGCTTTGTCTAATTATTTTAACATATTCAGCTTGCCTAGCGCAAACAACACAGGTAACCTGGGCCAGGTAGTCTAATTGGGTAGGCCTATAATTGGCAATGTCAGTGGCCAAGATGAAAGGTCAAACAAACTTGGTCAAGCACATTACTGTTAAGTTTGTTTTTCATGAGAAAGTTTCAAACTTGGTCATTTGAAAATGTTCCCATGGTAGGCCTAACTTATCTTTGATTTGAGGTCGTAGAAAATTAATTTAAAAAATTATCCACTCGAAAAACGAATAATTTCAAATATAGGCTTTAAACATACATTAACACAATTTTTAAACCATGTTAAACCGTTTTAGTAGGTCCATTGAAAATTTATCAATGTCATATAAGCCGCCATAGGCCTACCATAATGGTGAATGTGTACATATTCAAGTTTCATGTGGAGATCAGATGCAAGATTATTGAGATAAAGTGATTTAAAGACTTAACTATAATCAACTAATGTTTCTTAATTTAACATTGTTATTATGGGACTAAAATTCCAAGATGGCGGAGGTACTGTAGACTTCAACTTAAGTTAAAAGTGTAGGTTTGAGAGTGATAATCTGTTTTAGCTTTGAAAGCATTTAGGCCTAGGTCACATGCAATTGCCTTCGTCAACTTAGCCTAAAAATAATTAAACTTAAGCCTAATGTAGGCCTAATGATAAGTGATTATTACACTGATCCCTTTAACTTACGTACTTGATATGACCAAGTTTGTCAACCCACAACATTCATTTGAAATGTAGCCTACTCATCTTCAGTTTTTTTTCCGTAATAAAAAACCAATCCTACCGTAGACCGTCAGCAGTTTTTCGTAAGGGCCCGATTGATCAGGCCTGGGCCTGATATGGTACATTCAATTTTACAGCATGTGACATTTTTTATGTTACGCTACCTACTCAAACCCTCCTGTTGTGTTGAAAGGGAGGAAAAATTCAAAAGGCCTCAAGGCCGGGTCGGTGTGGCTTGGTTAAGAAAGAGTTTAAACTGTAGGCTGCAAAGAAAAGAATATTACTTAGGGCTATTGATACTGAAAAATGGCTTTCTTTAGGAAAAAATACCTTCCATCAAATAAATCTAGGCTTAAGAAAATAACTAACACTAAAAAATAACAATCTTTAAAATAAAATTTCAATGGAAGTTTTCATTTTTTTTATTTTTTTATTTTACAGTAGCGATTTTTTCTATAGGGAAAATTACAGTAGTAGTAATATGACATATATTTGTGTTTCCAAGATTCAAACCTGTGACCCTCAGTTTTTGGGACACTCTGTATTTATACAATATTAAAAATATTTTTAAATTATTCCTTGGCATCAATTTAGTCGGAAATGACTTTATTTCAAGATTGTAGGACAAACTGTTGAATTGATTTGAGACACCTTTCGTGAGACACCCGGTATGTCTATAGAATTGTTTTTACTTTATTTCTATTGACTTTAAAAAATAAAATCATATGATTTTGTGCTTAGGGCTTGTCATTATGAAGAAATATTATTTCACCGTTTTACTACACATTAACTTAGAATGCAGCCCAGCCTAAATTATAAAAAAAGCTAATAAAAAATATTATATGTATAAATTACCACTTGTTTTGACTAGCCTAGGTATGGATTAACCAACACCTCCAAGGTTGCAAACCTACACAGTGTTTATCGGGGAATATATTGAAAATACAACAAATATTCCTAGGCAACCTAAAATCAATTTTATATTAAAGCATTTTTCATGTTAACTTATTCTTTCAAGGTTGTGTTCGAGTGTTTCCCGATTTGACATCATCCCATCAGCAACCACGTCAGAGGACCTCAGAGTCTGATTTGCACCGATTCTCTTCTGGGACTTTTTCAAGAAGGTAGGTAATATTTAATTTGGGTTTGGTAAATTTATAATCCAATAGAAAATCATAGAATATTGTTCTACAACTTCAGTGGACCACAATGTGTTCAAATCAGGCGAATTACATGAGTTCGGATTTTGAAATAGTGGGTTTTGATGAGCAAGAGTCTACTGTAGAGGTAATGTTTTACAACAGTTCTAAAGGCTGCACTAAAACTTATGATGTTTATTCGCATGAATTTTTCTTATGCCGATTAGTTAAAAGAAATAACAATATGTTTTATTAATAAATAATAATTCGTTCCAGGAACTGTTTCAATAAAACCGTACATTTTATAGTTTGTTTAATAAATTTCTGTTTATTAAATCCCTAGGTAAGTGGCTAACATTCGGTTGCTACAAAAAGTACCTCACCCTAGTTTCCTTCAAATTACATACATTATAGGAATATGCTTACTGTCTAAATGCCTTGAAAAATTCACAAACAGGTTGATTTTTTCCAAAACTCACAGCCTGGATTACACCCACGGTTTAAAAAAGATCTCATTAGGCCTTAGTGGACTCTGGTCCTCAAATAAGATGGTCTGATATACTGTATTCCAACAATGCATCGGCACAATATATCCCTCCGATTTTGTCGATTTGTGTGAAGTGTTCTTGCAGTACAGTTTAAAAATTCAAATTGTATTTCTCTGTTAATTTAACAAATAAAGCGCCGATTAAAATGGTTAGTTAACCAATTTAAACATATATGAAATACATACAACTACAATACAAATACATGTACTGAAAAACAAAATTATAAAAATTGAAGCGCTTGTTCGCTAAGTATGTTAGGCTACTGGTTTCGGTTAAGTGTGCACTTGTTTTGTAATTTTAAGGATATTTTTGAACGTTTTTTCTAAACTTTGACACAACATTCAAGTAGTTAGTATAATTCAAGTAGTTAGTATAGAGTTTAAAGCTCTGAGTAGACCTCTTGACAACTGTTTCTATGAAATATGGGAAATATCTTGGCCCTACATTGTCCAATACAGTCTAGACCAGTGTTTCTCAACCATGTTGAGGACAAACAGGTTGAGAAACACTGGTCTACACAAACTCACAGGGAACGTAATAAAGTGTGTTTTTTGCATTCACTGATGAAGGCGAAATGACAGACTGTCGGCGGATCGTGGTGTCGCTGGGTTGGTGTTCTTCCTACTTTATAAATTATTGGCTTGTTTACTATTTGGAAACTTTTGGTTCCAGGACTAGTAGTGGAGGCAACAAAGATGCACTGGATGAAGATCAGTGGTGAAGAAACAGTACACCATCATGATGAAGATATATTCATAGATTAAAACATGTTTATTAAAAAACTAACATGATATGTTCTTAAGGTTATTTTCAGAAGATTCAGCTTTTTTATTTTTCATTGTATTTTTTCATTTCAATTTTCTTGTTCAGACAGGGAATACAGCTATGTTGTACATTGATCCGTATACAGTAGTTAGAAAACATCAATACTTATTGAAGGATAGTGTCCAGTTTGTCTTAATTAATTTTGTTGAGTCGTTATTTTCTTCAATAAATTTGCTGCCCTGGGCCAGGGTCCATATGGTCCTTGCCTAAATCCGGCCCTGATTTAATTTTTGTTTGTTTAAGTATTACTTTAAAAATAAAGTTTTGTTTTAATAGTTGTTGGTTTTTTTTTTTTACTATAACCTTTCCTATAACTAAGACAAAAAATGTTTTTATTCCAACTTAATATCACATAAACCTTATAATAGCTTCTTCCGTTAGAAGGTTATTTCTTATAAACTTTGTTTATGAAATTTTTCATAAAATTTAGCTTTAAATATATTTCCATTTTATTTTTCAATTTCATTTTGAGGCAATTTGTATAAACATTTTACCATTTAAACTGATTGGAAAGTACATTTGCTGTACAAAAAGTGATATTTATTTTTTTTAATGTTGATAGCTTTCTTTATCATTATTAATACACAACTATCAATTAACATGTATATTTTGTGTATTTAAGAAATGTTTTCTACTGATAATAAAAGCTTCAATTAATTTCTATAATTCATAAAAATAACTATATATAACAGTTTTATAAAAAGATTTATTATAAGAAATAATCATGAGGATGGAATATCTCTAAAAATTCAAAATGACTGCCCCTGCAGCTATTAAAGCGCGCTTAAGCTACTGTACTCTATCCTACCCTTTGCTACATACTGTCTACTGCCTCCAGGTAATGTTTCCTCTCCTGATACCCTCTACTCCCTTCAGCTAACTTGGTAGCTAAGAAGTTCCTTTCCTACCAACCCCTTTCCACACACACGGTTATGTTTTACTACCCCGAGTTATCTCACCACTATTATCCCACCTGTATATACCCAATTGACTCCATACTCTCCTGTCCCCAGCCATTAACCCACCCCCCCCCCATCAATACTGCCACCATCTACCTACCAAAACCTGCTGCTGGTGCCAGGTGTAGTTCAGGTTGGAATGAGGTAAAAATCATTGACATATAAACGTTGTTTAAATGTCTATTAGACTTTGATGTATGGAATAAGTTCCATGCAACGTCAAGTAGATGCGACGATAACGTCTATATCATATTATTTCGTATACGTTTATTAGACGTTGTTTAATGGTTTGAGAAAGAATGTTTAGTAGATGTCCATTACACATCTATTCAACGTCTACTTTGGACGTTGATATAAGGTAAAAAACTGTGACATATAAACATTGTAGGGATGTTTATTTGATGTTAAAGTAAAATAAATGACGTCTAATAGAGATCTTAGATTTACATTTCGTATGTTTATTAAACAGCTAATAGATATGTCTGTGCTGTCTGGGTTGGGTTGAATCTGAAATAACAGCAATTCCTACTCAAATCTAATAACATTCCACTTTCTCTTATAAATTTACTTCCTAGTATCATTTCACAGGCTAACTTTCGCATAACGGCAAACTTTACATACCAAGAAAAGTTTCTTATTTTAATTTTTACTACACATTCTCCCAAAATTCGGATTGTGCTATTGTTAGCTGCAATACAGGATATTTCTTTATTATTCATACTGATAACTAGTTTCCTCTTATGTAGTTTACTATACAACGTTTCGCTAATAGCGTTTAAACAGGCTCCAGAATCAATTAGCGCGTTTACATTTGAAAACATATCGGCTTTACATTTATTTCTTAATTGCACCGCTACCATAGGCAAATCAGACATTGTACATGACTTAGATAAATTGATTTTATTCACGATTCTACGCTGAGACCTTTTAATTTTATACAACTGTTTCTTTGACAAATTAATCTCGTTACACAACTCTTTATTCACATTCTTACTGGTTCTTCGGGAAAACTTTTCTTTTACAAAACTATTTACATGACATGAATATGGTTTACTATTTACATGAGAAAACTTTCCCTACAAACTAGTTTTTTGACTGCTGATTTTGCCTATAGCAATTTCTGGCTAAATGTCCCTCACGGTTACATACAAAACACCTTTTTGTGAACGGTGCCCTATTATGGACTGTCTGCGGAGTTTCACGCCTCGCTGGGATGCTGCGTTCTTCACTACACCGTAAGTTGTTTTTTACATCAATACTTAGGCTATGAATACAAGCTTTTTCTAAATCTGCAATAGTGTTGAGATTTTTTACCAAAGATAGGTTAACTCGACATTTTGGATTTAGACCAATTACAATTAACTCTACCAGTTCAGCTTCGGTGTATGAACAACTTAATACTTTAGCATACTCTTTAACTCTATTTATATATAGTGGCAGGGGTTCATTTGTTTCCTGATGACGTGTTACGTGTTGTTTGATCAGGTCCTCTCTAACACTTATGGGTACAAACGACTTAAGTAATTCCTGCTTAACTGTCTCTAGGTCATTTTCTAGGTTACTTAATATAACATCTAGAAGTGGCGATTGTGATTTACTCATAAAAATCTCTAAAATTTGTTTGTCTGTAAGTCTAGTTTCCTTTTGAACTTTGAACAATACCTTTATGAACTGAATTAAATCATTATTAACCAGACCGTTACATATTTTTACACTTTTGAGATAACCCTCTAATGGGTTAGGTAATTTACTGTACAACTGGGTGTTAAAGGGGGTAGAGTGAGTCGATGCACAGGTGTGAAATTCGGGATGTGGATTGTCTAACCTACTCGGTTCAGCTAGACTTTCCGGACATGGAGGGGTTTTGACGGATGATACAGTTACCTTTTCTTTATCTAAAAATACATCTTCTAAGTTTTCCTCTTCTATGTTCGACTCACTTAATTTACGAACAGATAATTCCACCACGCTTTTATCAAACCCTAGAACTTCAAACTTAGTTTTTATTACTTTACATTTTTCTAACAACGATTTGCACTCCTCTTTTTGTTTCTCTGTTAACTCACACTTGCTTAAGGCATTTAATCTATGCATACAATGTTTGATACGGGTTTCCTGCCTAGCTAATTCTATTGATCTACTGTCTTTTGACAATTCTGCACAATTATTTTCCATTAAATTAATCTTTTCGCTAATTACATCTATTTCATTATTTGGTTCAAGTTTCGTCTTAACTGATTCATAATTTACAGGAATGTTATTTGATACAGCTTGTCTTAACATTTTTCTTAAATCCACGACATTGCTTGTTTCGCTTAGCTCTAAATTTCTGATACCTAGCTCAAAAATTAGCTCGTTCTTTAACAAGAGGTCTACTTTAATTGACATGTTTGAAAATTAAATTTAACTAACTAAATTTACACAATTTCACAATTTCATGATTTCTTATATTTTAAAAAGATACGAGCAGAGTGGCGCATATTTTGTACCGTCATTGTCTCCTATTATATTATAATTAAATTAGAGAAACAACATTTCTAGTCCAATCCAATATAGTTACACCTTTTTACCATCTTAATTAGAATTTCGCTTGGATTGATCTGGTACAAAGTGGGCGTTGGGAATTTTACGTTAAAATAATAATATCTGTGGAAATTGTGATACAAATTCTTGTTTATTGAATAAACTTAAAATCTATACATCCTGACATATAACATTTCTAAAGCTGCAAAATTAAATTACCTAGCATAGACTGAGGCGTGTGTGAAGTTAATGAATTACCCTTTTGTTAATAACAATTATTTTACTAATTTCCTTTGAAAATTTTATTGTATTTAGAAGGTTAGGATTAGAGGGTCGAAGAATTATCCTGAAGTTCCCTCTCCATCGTGAGCCCTATTAACAAAATAGCACAGTCCTCGCTGTAGAATTATATTTTAAAAGTGCTTTAATATTAACATTTCTAACTCACAATATCCCCAATTAAAATGATTTATTAATTCAGTACCAACGAATGCGATTTAACACTTTTTTACTCTACTTCCTTGTAAATTATAATAAACAAATAATTTTTGAAATATAAATGCTGACGTTTTGTTGTGCCTGAAATTCTACAATTATTCTACAAAAGTGGAGTTTGGTACCTTCGGGTGAAGGGAAGACTTCGTAGACCAGTGAAACGTGGGCGTCTCGAAGATGACCAGGACTCAACGACGGCGGCCTCACGAATGAAAATTGTCTCGTTACAGAAAGCAGTCCGAGGGTTTGCTTATCTGCTAATTTTGCTTATCTGCTAACCTGTCCCTACTGGTTTTAAGCTATCTTGTTTCCTCATGATATTAGGCCTACTATCTGGCCATTCGTGGTATTACATAATTTTTAATATAACTCTTTCCACAAAGGATTGGAAAATTTAATAAAAAAATCTACCTATGGTACAGCTGTAATGTAGAGAATAGTTTAAACGTCTTGCCCGTGTTCTCCTGTACTTCCTAATGGTAAAACTTAATATATTATGTTAAAACAGAGTATTAAAAATACAATTAACAATACATAAACCATTGCACCAGTGAATGACCGCCTCTCTACCAGTTAATGACCAGTATTTCCCCAGTGAATGACCCGGTCATTCATTGGTATCAAAATACCGACTATTTAGAATGAATATACCAGTGAATGACCGTTTAAAATAGGTAAATTAAGAAAAAAGTCACCACACAAAAAATACACACAGTAATTGTGCAAATATTGTATTTATTGTAAATTTTTTATTTTTTTATTTATAGGCTCTTAAAAATTTAACATTGAAAATCGTTTAAATTTCCAACATTTTGAAACTGAAAATAATACAAAAATGAAATTTAAACACAATGTTAATAAATAATACTTCGTTCAAATACCTTTACGTCTTCAATACAAAACGTTTGTCTTCAGACAATGTTCTGTAGCCTAGTATTATTTATTGTCATCATTAATCCAGGGAGAAACATGAATAGAAAGTAGTGGCAAAGTGGGGCTGCTGGCTCAGGTCAATGACCCCTGAGGAATGCTGACGTCACCAAGGTCACTGACGTCATGAATGACGTCATCGGTGACGTCATCGATGACGTCAAATCTATGACGTCATAGGTATGATGTAATAGAAATGACGTCATGACGACGTCATTACCGCTGACGTCACCATAATGACGTCACTGACGTAATTAAGGTCAAGGTCATGTGGAAAGACAAAAAAATTTTTCTTTGCACTCTTGTGGTTCCTCGTATTCGGCTGCGGAGCGAAAATCCACGAGAAACCACAAAAATGCAAAGAAAAATTTATTTTTCCAGCGACCAGACTGAAAAACCTACCAAATGTGACGTAAGGCATTCCTCAGAGGCCATTGACCTGAACCCTAGCAACCCCACTCTTAAAACTAAAAAAATAAATAATTTTTATTTCCACTTACCCACTGGAGAAACCCGAAGCCCAACTGGAAATGAAATTGCGAACAGCCGACGGTGGTGGTGTCATCACCCCACGGGAGCCGGACGCCGACTGACCGGACAGCACCGTGCCGTCCGGGTACCAGACCGCGTGGTGGGGGTAAAGTGGTTAGATGCAAAAAATAAAAAAATTTATTTTTTTCCAACAACTCATCCGAGTTTGTCCTTTTGGTGGACCTCCGTTACTCGGAGTGGAAATATTTGCCAAGAAAATAAATTTTTTTATTAATTCCTAAGTGACCTTGACACTTAGTCTGGAATTGGAGTCACCAGCATTATTTTACTGGCAAAAAGTTAGCTCGTCTTAAAGTTTTTGAAACATTTTATCATCTATAGTGATCTTGGTGTCTCTTGAGTAAAGTTTTGGATTATTCCTAAGGCAGCGTTTCATTTTTGTCAAAGTGGAAGTCTTGGACACCCTAACAGAATTATTTTGCTTTGCCAGCCAAAATTTTATTCTTAATAATTTTTCTCGCAAAGTTTCAGCCATCGCTGCGTCTCACGGTAAGGTTAGTATAATACTGAAAAACTCAGTGAATTGTTGCACCTAAGCTGGAAGTAGTGGGGGAACAGGGCTGTAGTGGTGGTGGTAACGCGGTCTGGTGTTGCTATGTCTAGAAACAGTTTGCTGCGAACTGCCCAAGTATTAACATGTACTGTGTAGAAAAATAATAGCGTGAATTGTACAAAAATTAAGTCCAAGAAATATTTATTGTAAGACTAATAAAGAGGTATATCTAAAAAGAAAAAATAATTTTGTACAAGATGGGCATGGTGCAGTTTTGCAGCTAAGTCCAAAACCCACCAGTGTAGAATAAAATTTAATTATGAGAGTAAAATATTTAAAAACATTTGTGAAAATATTAGTAGACTTGTAGAGCTAAATAAAAATTAATTTTGTAGCAAACAGGTAGCGATATATTTTGCTAAGTCATATAATAAGAGAGAATGATGTAAAAATTAAAATTTTACTCACAGAAAGTCCGGTAGCGTTGAGTCGCAGCGTGTACCTTGTGTTGAGGAAGACGGCCGGCGAGTAACTGACTTGTATCGAGAGAGAGCCAAGACGGCAGACATGGGTTGGTTACATAAGTGTTACGTAATCCGCAAGCGACACTGGAGACAAAATTTAATTTTGTTCCCAACCAACACTGACTGTAGGCCGCGCTGTCAGTGGCATTGGCTGACTATCCATTGTGGCACTTTACCGCTGTCACGTATTGTATAATGAGATCCGGCTAGTTATGTATTCAGGCGTAGCTCTTGGGGATTGTCCAATGCCGCAAACAAGTACGTGTCGAGGTCCGTACGTGCCGAGGTCCGGCTGTTTACGTAACAAGGTCCGGTTCCCCCAGTGTTAGGTTTGAGGCTTAGAAGCCTCCATAAAATATTTTCTTTTTTAGGCTTAGCATGCCTCAATAATTATTTTTTTAACAACAGTAGTATGGCGCTTAACGAGCCTGGGGGTAGGCCCCTGGGGATCGACCCCTAGGCCGCCCGTGCCAGGGACGCTGCTGGGCCTCATCACTCGTCACTGGCAACATACGGGTGGTTGGCACCCTTCAGCACGAAGCGCCGGGTCCTAACACTGTCCGGTACGTTAGGCTTTATGTCAGTTTATCGGTTAAGATGGGGCCCAGGTCATGAATAGCATGACCTTATGATTCCCGTTAGGGGAACCAAAATTATTGTAGCATGTTTCCCTTATGGAAACTCAAAATTAAGTAAAATTATTTTTTATTTTTCACCTCCCCCTAAGTTGTGAGATTCCCCCGAGGCCTTTGACCGCCGGCGGTCTTAGGCCTCGGGGGAATTTCTTTTTAATTCTTGGATGACCTTGACCTACATTTGTGTGTGAATAAAAAATAAAATTTTTTTGTTTCACATGTAATCACAGTCAGCTAACACTTGGCGGATTTTTGCTAAAGTCCTGAGAGCTCGCAGGACTTAGAGCGATATGCGTAGAAGTGTTGGTTGTCTGAGCTGTGGATAAAAATTTTATTTTATGTTCACACATAAGTAAGGGTAGCAGCCATCCAAGAGTTAAAGTCCTAGGGGTAGGTGACCCCCCCCGGGGGAGGGTCCGACCGGCCGAGCCCCCCCCCCCCGAAACTTTTTTTTGGAAAATTTTTTGACCTTGACCAAATTTTTTTTTGCTCCGGACGAAAAGTCCCCCCCCCCCCGGGGTGGAGGTGGCACTTTGGTAATTTTCAATTGGCACATGTGCAGGGTTTGCCCCCACCACATAGCGTTCTAGGTTAATCCTTTGCCGTCCCGAGCTGCTTCATTCTGCTTTCAGACTTGCAGCCTGCTAGCCGACTCTACACCGCTCTCGTGACCATGGGTGTTCGCATCAAGAATTATCCAACTGCCTCGCCTGCTGTGACCTCCGCTCCAATGCCGACCACTTCGCCTGCTGTCACCTCCGCTCCAATGCCGAACGCCTCGTCCCTTTCAATGCCGATTCTTGATGTTTCGCAGATTCCACTGCCGCCAGCCACGACCGCTTCGCCACAAAAAATTATTGTGGACCTGAGACCCGGCGCTTCCTCTACCATCACTGCCAGCACTACGCTGCGCACAATTTTGGCCACGGTGACAGCTATGTGTACTGTGACAACACCAACAGTCACAACCGTGGCAAGTGGAAGTAGTGTGGATCCCGGCCTGGTAACCATAAATTTGGACTCGGACGAGGAAATTTTTGAGAAGCCGAAGGAACGGAGGTCACCTTCCAAGCCGTCTACTCCTATCAAAAATTATTTTTCCACCTTTGATCCTATCTCTCCCGTCCATAGCCCTTCCAAACCCGAACAAAATTTAACTTCTTTCCCTTCCACTTCCAATGACCTTCAAGTGGAGCAACCTACAAACAATAAAGTAAGTAAAATTAATTCTGGTCTGAAAAAAACAGTAAAGAAGGCAGCGGCATCGAAACGCCAATGTAATTATGTTTGGATAACTGGAGCGAAAATAAATCAAAAATGCACCAGGTGGGCTGTGAGCGGCGAGGAGTTGTGCCGCTATCACTTCGACCGCAAAACAGCATTAATGCGGAGCACTCTTGATTCATGTTCGCTTAACATTGCCCCTAAGAAAACCACACAGATTCCTAAGGTACGTTATCAAAGACTCTATGCTGGTCAAAAATATTTCTTTCGAGCACACGTTTGTGTAAAACCTCACATTTTTTTGATGAGGCATAAAGACCAGAACGTTCATGTAAAGGTTGCTAAAAAATATATTGTTCCTAGATTTATGACCAACAGAGGGTACTTGATACGTGTGAAAGTTTTAAACAAGCTCAGGACTGTGTGGCGTTTGCAGGAGTAATGCAATCAGTAAGTAAACTGTTTGTGTAATTTTTTAAATTTTGTTTTCCAAACATTTTCTTTTTCCAAATTAAATTTTATTAAAAGTTGTTTTTCCAAATTATTTCTTCACCCTCTTGAAATAAGGGAGGGGGGTATTATATAAATGAGCTATTAAAAAAAATAGTTCATTTATATAATATCTTAACCTGGGGATAATGTTTTTTCTTTGAAAAAAATATTATTCAGACACGTCCCAAACCAGTGTCCTGGATGGTGAAGAAAAGTTATAAAATATTTTTTGTATTAAACTTATGTTTAGCTTTAAGGTAAACCAGTAAATGATCACGTGACAACAGGTTTCCCCCACCATTACTGAGCTCCTATCGCTACTCACTGGGCTCATTGTGCTTTGAACGTTTCATCTTGTTAGACGAAATGTGCAGTACCAATCCGTTTGTTTGAGACCTGGAATTGCAGCGTTTACCATCGGGGCATGTATAGGCTCCGATGCTGGTGGATTATAAAAATTATTGTTCACCTGAACAACAGGTGTCCCCTGAACCTGGATCTTTTAATGATAGTGAACAACACAGTATTTTGAGGAGTGAGTTGCTCAAGGGTGAATCGGACAGGAATTTAAAAAGTAAATATTTGAAACGGTTGGCGGATCAAAAGCGTAACTATAAGGAGCGAGCGGCAATGTTCCGTTTGCAGTTGTTAGTGCCTAAAATCAGCAAACGTTCCAGCAAGCTCGACACCCTGACAGCCGCTTCTGATTACATCTGCCTGTTGGAATCAAAAATTAAATTTCTTGAAAGACAAATCCAAAATAAAAATAATAATTCTGAACGTCTAGTGATTGGAAGTCCTGAGCAGGTTGATGATGGTAATGAACAAATTTTAGGAATGTAAGTGATAAAAAATATTTATTTTGTGTGAATTGGACTTGGACACGGACTAGCTGTTTGGTAAGCGGAAAAAACAGAGCGGGGGATAGAGCACTCTGTGATACTGGAATAACATATCACTTAGTGCTCTATCCCCCGCTCACAGGGTAATTTTATTTGACCTTGACCCACTAAAAAAGTGGTGGGGGTAAGTTTAACCAAGCGTTGGGTTTTGAGGAGGTTGTTCAGTCTCAGTTTAGCGTAGCCAGGAGACGCACACTTCGAGATGACTCCTTCCAGTCTTCAACAATTGTGTTTGGTAAAAATTTCTGATGAAACTGAATTATTCAGTTATGTGGTGCATCAGTCTGGTGCACCACCAAAAATTAAAATTTTAGTTAAGGAGTTTGATTTTGAAAGAAATGGCTACACCAATTATTTTGCGTATGTTTTCAGAAATGACAATCTTAAGTTTTGCAAAGACTGTGGTTTTGCTGCGTGTGAGGACATGACGGAATTCGTAGAAAGCGGTGGCTACATGGTGATGACTGGAATTTCTAACATAAAAAGAAATGAAATTCCACAAGAAAGGTGTGATATTTGTGCGGCTTATTTACACGATTGGCACACATATAGCAGAAACCAGGTGGAGCCAAAAAGAAGTTTATTATTTCGTTGGCCAGGGGTAGTGCCTAGGTTTTAGGTTTAAACAAAATTTTACTCATGGTATTAAATGTATGACCTTGAAAAGTGGTGGGGGTAAGTTAATGTAGGTAGTGGAAAGCATCCGTTGGATTTATTCTTTGCAGAGCACTTCAGCCAGCATCATCATGGTAAGCCATTGTGTGGAGTTTGTTCTGTTGGAGGAGGACCTGGTGGAGATAGTGGAGCTGATTGAAGACACAACCAGGAAAGGAACAATAGAAAATGTAAGATGTGAACCTCAGGACGAGAGGTCACAACAAATTGTACAAAAATTTATTTCCACTCAGTTAACTGACAAAACTACAAACTTTGAGTTTGTAAAGTATTTATTTGATAACAAAGTAAATGCAAAAATGGCAATATTTTTTAAGAAATGAAAAACTTGTTAGTTTTAGTTATACGACCGGACTTGGACTTGGACTATGATATTATGGTTAACGGATAACGTGGTGGTGGGGATAGTTTTTGTGTATATAATAGGGTTGTGAACAGCAAAGGTGAATATTCAATCACGATGCCTCCGCTGGACAACACCGTAGCAGCACACAAGAAAATTTTATTTATTTTGGCAGAAATTCCAATAGAACAAGTTAACCAGGAGGAAGAAGAAGAAGATGTAATGGAAGAAAATTATCCGAAGAGGAAGAGATGGAAGCAGGTGAAAATAATTTTGCAAACACTGATGGTGACAGCTTTGACATTGACTTGTATGCTGATGAAACATTGGAATCATCCGCAGAAGAGGACAATAAGGAAAACATCACTCCTCAAATAAGAGCAGTATTGGACAAAATGTCGTTGTGCAGGAGACTTGTGATGTGTAGCAGAAGATTATTTTTTGATTGTAGTGACGAGGAGGACAGTAGTGATGAATATTCACCTTTGTAAAAAATATTATTTAGCATTTAAAACCCCCAAAAAAAATATAAAATGTTAAAAAGGAAAAAAAATAGAGCGGGGGATAGAGCAGCAGATGCTCTATCCTCCGCTCAAAACAATAATGTCTGATGACCTTGACCTACTTTTGTGAATTAATTGTGGTGGGGGAGAGCATTAGTGGTGGGGGAAACGTCATATATACGGGTAGTCAAGCCTCAGTCTCATTTGGTAAGAAAGAGGGAACGCTGGATCGGAGGTGATGGTAAGATTGACTTTATAGCAAATACTTTAGCACTGCAATATGTTAACAGGTTGTTAATGGTTAGGAAATATTTTTATTTTTATACTTGCTGGTTTGTTTAATCTTAAAACTTTAAATATATTTTCTTTTGGTCAAATGCTTTTGCCATACTTCCTACACGCTAACACTCATATAAAGTACAGGATTAAGCTGATCTCTCGGGGAAATACTATGTAGCCACCTCACATTGGTTGTCCGACTCGCATAGTATTGGTGATTTATACAACATAAAATTTTTTTCAACATGTTATATATCACCAATTCTTATTCGAGTCAGATAACCAATGTTAGGTGTCACATAAGTATTTCCCCGCGAGATCAGTCTTAATTCTGTACATTTTTTTAGTTTTGGCGTGTGGTAAGTGTGCCAAAAGCATTTGCTCAAACAAATATATGTAAAAGTTTTAACTTTGAACAATTTAGATAGTAAAAAATAAAAATATTTAACTTTTGAACCTGTTTATATATTATTGAAAGTATTTGTTAGAAAGTTGATCTTACTACCATCTCTTATCCAGTGTTCCCTCTTTTTTACCATATTTAAGGTGGCCTTGACCTATATATTGATCCTAAATGAAAGTTTTATAAAGAATTTATTACATTTTGTTTTGCGCATGCGCAGAAGGGTTTTTCCCAACGTCACCCCCCACCACCCGTTATAAAAGGAGGTCGGCTAACCCAGCCTCTCATTATTGGATGAACCTTTGTGGAGTAAACATCTAAACGCTCTTGTGGTAAAAATGCTTCTTTGCCACATTTGTGGGGAATTTTTCCCTGATGAACATATTTTGCAAATCCATCTGGAATTGCATAAAGAAGAGGACAATGTGCAAGTAAGTGAAGACTATTTGGACTCTATTGAAAAATTTTTATCAGAACATCACAGAAGACTGGACGATTGGGAAAGCGAGCTGCAGTTGCTGCAAAGGAGGAGGCCAACCGTCATTCAGTTTGGAGGCGCTGGAACATCAGGACTTGGAAGGAGACCTACAGCGGACATGGACACGGACACGGACACGGACACGGACTCGGACTCGGACTCGGACTCGGACTCGGACTCGGACATAAACATGGATTTGGATTCAGAATCTGAAGGTAATGGCATAACACAACTACGCACTATCGCATTGGAAGGACCTGTAGTCACACACTTTACAATTAATAATGTTCAATTGGAATTACAAAATTTTATTGACAGTGCAAAACTTTTAGTTAATAAAACACTAAAGGAAGAGCTTAGAAGGTTAAATTTTTTAAAATTTGGACTGGTATTAGACGCTATGTTTACAAACACTGATGGAGAAACATCACCAAGAGGATTTGTCACTAAAAACCGTACTTTAACTTTTGCATCCAATATTGATGATATAATTGTGGAATGTTTGGAAGAGTTATTGACGAAGCTTCAAGAGCATGAAGGAAGGGGATCTGGCTGGACGCTAACATCAGTGGAAAGTATGGATTTAAGAATACAAAAGCATGGTTATGGTATGAGGGGTAGTAGTTACATCCCTCTACAAAAAAAGATCCAAGAAACCAAAGCGTGTATAAATGTACAAAATTTTTACACGGAATGTTTTAAATATTCAATGCTAGCCAAATATGTTGTAAATAATACTTGTAGACCCGGTGTTGAATATCAAAATGTACAAAATAGATATAATTTTTGTGGTATGGTTTATCCTGTAAATATTAAAGATGTATGTAAATTTGAGAAGCAAAACCCTGGAGTCAGTGTAAATATTTTTGGGCTTGATGACAGCAATAATGTGTACCCACTACGGGTTGTAAAAAGAGAACTTCGAGACCATACAGATTTATTGTTGATTACAAAAGGTGAAATATCTCACTATGTATATATTAAAAAATTTTAATGCCTTAGTCACCAAACAGCTGTCTCTTAGGAAGTGTAAAAAAACTTTTTGCAAAAGATGTTTCTGTTTTGTAAATAAGGATATAAGGAGAGGTGGTGCCCAGTGGTTGTTAGAGCATCAAAGACTATGCAATGAAAATTATGAGCGTAAAATTAGTTTACCACCACCAACCCGATCTGTTGTACAGTTTAATCATATTAACCACCAGTATAGGATACCATTTGTTATTTATGCAGACTTTGAGTCTACACTTGTACCGCTGGAACACCCTGACGGTGAAATTACTAGAAGAACCAAGTACCAGATGCATAAACCAAATAGTTTTTGTTTGTTGGTTAAGTCAACCCTATCTGACCAACACTTGCAAAATTTTGGACTAACCACAACACCAGTATTGTACAGAGGTGAAACTCCTGTCAAATATTTTGTAGATATTTTGTATGATATAGCTAGTAAGGTGGAACAAGTGTATGATAAAAATAATATTGTTCCTATGTTACCCCTTGATGAAGAGGAGGAAATTCAATTTTTAAATGCTACAACTTGTTATATATGTAATAAAGAATTTACAGTGGACAATTATAAAGTTCATGATCACGACCATCTGACCGGATATTACAGAGGACCAGCCTGCAATGCATGTAATCTAAATTTAAAACTTCCAAATTTCATTCCAGTTGTGTTGCACAACCTTAGCGGGTATGATTCCCATTTTATAATACCGGAATTGGGAAGAGACGCAGGCAAGATTGATGTGATAGCTCAAACTTTAGAACATTATATTAGTTTTTCTAAGAAAATTGGCAAAATAAAATTAAGATTTGTTGACTCATATAGGCTTATGCCATCAAGCCTTAGCAAACTAACTGATAATTTAAGACGACAGGATTTAAAGGAAACAAAAAAAATTGTACCTGCAGACAAATTGGATTTGGTTTTAAGAAAAGGAGTGCTCCTTATGATTACATCACCGGAATGGAAAAATTTGAAGAAACAAGACTACCACCCATTGAAGCCTTCAAGAGTAAACTGACAGACACGGAAATTTCCATAGAAGATTACAATCATGCCTGTAATGTTAGGAACCAATTGGGAATGACTACCTTAGGTGATTATTCTGATTTTTATGTTAAATTGGACGTAACACTTTTATGTGATGTAATGGAAGAATTCCGTAACACATGTTTTTCAGCATACGGATTGGACCCACTCCACTCGTACACATCTCCCGGTTTAACATGGCAGGCCATGCTAAAATCGACCCAATGCAAACTGGAGCTATTGACCGACATTGATATGGTTTTAATGATTGAATCAGGCGTTCGAGGCGGATTAACCCAAGCTGTGACTCGACATGTAAAAGCTAATAATAAATATTTACCAAACTATGATGAAACTAAAGACTCAATTTTTCTTGGATATTTTGATGCTAATAATTTGTATGGATGGGCGATGTCAAGACCCCTTCCGTATGGAGACTTCCAGTGGATCGACCCGGACAGCATAGGTGACATTATGCAGATCCCACAAGATGGACCGACCGGCTACATTTTGGACTGCGACTTTGAGTATCCTGAACACCTACACGACCCCCACTACGATCTGCCTTTACTAGCCAGGACCGAAGTTTCACCCACTGGAAGATGGCCAAAGTTGATGATGACTTTGGAAAACAAAAACAGATATGTAGCACATTATTTTGTTGTTCAGCAAGCCCTGGAATTAGGATTAATTATCACCAAAATTCATCGAGTTTTAAAATTTTCTCAATCTTGTTACTTGAAACCCTACATAGACTCCAACACCGTGAGGAGAGCAGCAGCCACATCAGCTTTTGAAAAAGATTTTTATAAACTGATGAACAACTCAATCTTTGGGAAAACTTTAGAAAATAAGAGGAAACACAAAATTGTAAAATTAGTAAGTGATCCAAGAGCATTAGAAAAAACAAAAAACCAAATTTTGGAACCACTATGATAATTAATGAAAAATTAGTAGCGGTAAGCATGAACAAAACCAAGATTGTTATGGATAGACCGTTGTACATAGGGATGTCAATATTGGATATAAGTAAAACGCATATGTATGATTTTCATTACAACAAAATGGTACAATATTATGGACGAGAAAATATCGGAGTAGCCTACATGGATACGGACGCACTAATTTATTTGATCAAGACGCAAGATATGTATGAAGATCTTCGAACGTTCATACACAAAAATGATTTTGATTTTTCCGACTACCCAAGAAACCATCCGAACTTCAATGAAGAAAACAAAAAGGTGCTAGGAAAATTTAAAGACGAATGCAACGGAGCTAGCATGGAAGAAATTATTGCACTAATGTCAAAATTGTATTCTTTCAAAGTGTATAAGGGAGAACAAGAAGAAACATCAACCACCAAGAAAGCAAAAGGTGTGAAAACAGGTTATTTAAAGAAAAATATAAACTTTGAACACTACAAAAACTGTTTATTTAACAACACCACCTTAACAGCAAAATTTAACGCCATAAGAAGTGAAAAACACAAACTATACAGTGTTACAGAAGTGAAAAAAGCACTATCGGCAAATGATGACAAAAGACATATCATGGATGATAAAATTAACACTCTTCCTTTTGGCCACTACTCTCTTAATCCTATCAACGACTAACCTATTCTTCGTCCCTCTTCGACCCTCTACGACCTAAATTCCTTTTCCTTCCGTGAAAAATGGGGAACACGGCAAGCCCAACGCCGTGTTCCCCATTTTTTTACATCAATTTGAATGACCTTGACCCAGTTAAATATGGTTATAATTGAATAAGAAAAATATTTTTACTTCATCTACCGAAGAGGAAGGATAAAATTATGGATTTAAAACAAAAAATTGTTAATGAGCTTCATAAACCGGCTAGAAGAAAATTTCCCCGAAGAAATACTGTTATAAAAGGAATGAATGATCTATATCAAGCGGATTTAATCGAAATGATTCCTTATAGCAAACAAAATAAAGGATTTAAATATATATTGACTATTATCAATTGTTTTACAAAGATGGCAGATGCTTTACCGCTAAAAGATAAAACTGGCAAGAGTGTAACAAAAGCCATGGAAACGGCGATACAGAGAGACAAAAACACCATAAAACACTTACAAACCGATGATGGTAAAGAATATTTCAATAAACAATTTTCAAATTCAATGAAGAAACACAATATAAACCATTATTCGACTAATTCAGAGGTAAAAGCATCAATCATAGAAAGATTCAATCGAACTTTAAAAGGTGCGATGTACAAGATGTTTTCAAACAGAGGATCGCACGTATGGATTGATATGTTACCAAAACTAATAAAAGATTACAATAACAAGTTCCATAGAACAATTGGTATGAAACCAAACCAGGTGACTAGTAAAAATGAAAAACTCGTATTAAAACGTATAAAAATGAACACTAAACCAAAAGTTGAAAAACTAAAGCCTAAAACGTTTAATGTTGGTGATAAAGTGCGAATAAGCAAATACAAAGATATATTTAGTAAATGATATCTGCCAAATTGGACAAATGAGGTTTTTACCGTATTTAAGGTGCAACCTACAATACCGGAAACTTACATTTTAAAAGATAATAAAGGACAATTGCTCGAAGGAGGGTTTTATGGACATGAAACGTTAAAATCCACAGTAGGTGATGTATATCTCGTTGAAAAGGTGTTGCAACGGAAAAAAGATAAAGTTAAAGTGCGATGGTTAGGATTTAATAAGAGTGAAGATTCTTGGATACCTAAAAAGGATCTCATATAATGATGGAGCATCATTTTAGGTTGAACCTTTACAAAGGATGGAGATAATACAGCAAAAGGATAGTTTTACTATTAATAATATTGATGAGCTCACGGTGGACAATTCGGAATTAAACAGCGGCAAACATGGTGTTTTGTTACCAAACACGGTGCGTTGTCTTGTAACCGGCCCATCCAATTGTGGTAAAACAAATGTAGTATTCAATTTGATTACAAACCCAAAAGGATTGCGTTTCAATAACTTGTATGTCTTTTCCAAATCATTACAACAACCCAAATACCAATTATTAGAAAAAATATTTAATAATGTGCCAGAAGTGAAATATTACAAGTTTGATGCAAGTGAAAGCGTAATGCAACCGCCATGAAGCTAAACCATTTTCAGTTTTTATATTTGATGATGTATCCTGTGAAAACCAAAACACTATCAGGAGCTATTTCGCTATGGGGCGACATAACAATATAGATAGTATTTACATAGGCCAGACTTATAGTAAAATACCAAAACAATTGATAAGAGATAATGCAAATGTGTTAATTGTATTCAAACAGGATGAAACCAACTTAAAACACATATATTACGATCATGTCAATGCGGATATGTCATATGAAACGGTTTAAAGACATATGTGGTAAGGCTTGGGCTGAAAATTATGGATTTTTGACAATTATGAAGGAACAACCACTAAATAACGGCCGATACAGGATAGGTTTCGATAAATTTATATTAATTCACTAACCACTATATCATACAATCATTCTTGTACAGCACGTCTTGCTACAAACATGGTTAACCAAGAAAAGTTAGTAAAGGAAATTAAATCACTTAGTGATTCTATTCGAGCTAAAAAACAGAGCGTTAAAGTTAGGTATCACAGCCGAAAGGGAGAAATTTCTCGAATCTACTTTTAAACCTATTACAGAACCTTTGAAACAATTGAACAAAAAATTGACTAAACCTTCTTTTCAAGGTGATATTATTGCTCCCGATAACACAATATGAAAGGGAAAGTGTAATATCAGAAGATATTAGCGATGAGGACCCGGAAGCCTCCATATTTAGTGATACAACTGCAGAAAGAGAAGATGTATATGCTGGTAGTGAAGAAGAAGTGGTATCTATAGCGAGTGAAGAAGAAAAAACAGAAGGAGAACCATCAAACATAAGCTTGTTGGGTGAAAGTATTCATACGAAAGGACCTTTAGGAAGAAAATACTTGTTAAAACTGTTAATTGGAACTAATCTTACTAAAAATACCATAGTTATGGAGCAAGAATGTCCAAAGAAGGTGTAATGATTGGTAATAGCAAATTAGATGTCGATGAACATGATAATATTCACGTAGGTGATCAAATATATAAAGGGACGAGGGGATTATTTGAATTATTATTTGAAAATAAACCCTTTACATGCATTGGTAAAAGATGATGATTTGGAAGTGTATAGCAAAATTTTGGAACAAACTAATGCATATAGAAGAAATTATTTACCTGATGCTCCAATATTTCGAAATAAATCTGTAAAATATAGAGAATTTGTTTCCAAAATAATACCAATTATAAGAAGAAAACCTATAAAAAGAAGATTTGTAGCATCCACTTTAGACATAAGTTCACCAGAACCGAGAAAAAGAAGCAAATCAGTCACCGGTAAAGGATTGATGAAGAAACTATACAATACAAATGTAATTTATTACAATAATATCAATAAATTAGTGGATAGAATGAAACTAATACATGAAGCCAAAGAAGCGGGTCATACTGGATTGGAAAAACGAATGGGTGGCTTTAGTGGATGAACTTAGAAACCGCGGGGTAATCTCATAAAAAATGTGTTACTCCCTAAAATGCTATTCAGTTGCACCATGAGTGTCGACAAGTTCGGACGGTATTCCTCGGATGGATTATATTACGCGAATAACTTAAAAAGAGGTGCTGGTTTACCACAAACACCTGAAGGAGATTATGATATTAGTAATAAAAGGTTAAAAAACATAAAAGATCCCACGGACGAAAACGATGCAGTAAATTTAAAAATAGTAAAGGAAAAGATATCACCAACATTAAGACTACACAATAACACATATGATGCAGAAAATCATAGAATTATCAACGTTGGTAAACCAAATGAAAACGGTGATGCAATAAACAAAGGGTTATTTGTCATCTGAATTAAAAAATACGTTAAACTTCAATGGAAAAACGTATAGTGCTAACAATAAACGTATATCCAACGTAGATGACCCTAAAGATGCAAAAGACAGCGTAAATAGACGCTATTTACATTCCTTGATACCTGAAAAGACAAAAGATGGATTTTCTTTTTATAAATTTGTTATTAATGATATAGGTTATCCGAAAACTGAAAACGATGCTGTAAATCTAAAATATATTAAAGATCATTGTATCATACGTGATGTAGGGGTTATAGATTGTTTTGGTAATTGTGTAGCAAATGTTAAAGATGGTTCGGCGTCATCAGATGGTGCAACAGTGGGTCAAATGATGGAAACCTTAAAACAAGAAACAACCTCTTTTGTAAAACAAGATCAAGTAGTATCGAAGCAAGGGGATGAATTTGTTCAAGGTAATGAAAAATTTAATTTATTAACATACAAAAATAATGCTTGGGATTGCATGGATAAAAAGTTATCAAATATGGGATGGGGTTATGAAAATCATGATGCAGCTGCTTTATCACAAACCGTACATCTAGATCCAGATCATTATTTTAGATGGTTTACATGTAATAATAGAGTGATAAAAGACTTGGCACAAGGAAGAGAAGCAAATGATGCTGCAACTGTAGGACAGACCATCACAACATCATTAAAGGATAGTAAAGTGTATACTTGTAATAATAAACGTATAACAGAGCTTAAAGACCCTGAACATGTAGATGATGCCGTCACTGTTAATTTTCTTGTAAAAGTTTTAGGTAATGCGATATTTGATTTACACAATCATTTCACACCGGAAGTTCTTCGAGGAGGACCAGGTCATAAAATTTGGGATGAAGCCGCGAGAGGTGGTTGGATTAAACGGGAAATTTTTAAAAAATACTTTATTCACCCTAATACACAACAGTTTAGATCATCTAATTGGGGTGATATTGATATTTAATTAAATAACACCATAAATTACATCATTTATGTGCAACCTGTCATAGAGGTAACACATAGGTTACGCTTTTCGAATATAAAAGACAATCATGACGTTTCATTACACCAGTCCATATCGAGACACTATACGGAAAGGAGGCGGTATCACGTCCACAGCGGTTTCTCTGTTAAGTAAAGCTTTAAATCGAATTCCAGTAGGATCTGTCGTAAATAGAGCAATAGACGCTTTACCATACGAATTCCACATACCGGGAGGTTATCAGTATTGCGGACCAGGAACTAAATTGAAAAAACGACTGGAAAGAGGCGATCCAGGCATAAATAAGTTGGATCAGGCTTGTAAAGAACACGATATAGCATATTCCACATTTAGCGATACAAAAAAATAGATCAATAGCTGATAAAAAGCTCGCGGATATAGCTTGGCAACGAGTAAAGTCTAGTGACGCTAGTATTGCAGAAAAAGCAGCAGCTTTAGCGGTAACAGCAGGTATGAAGGCTAAAACAGCAGTAGGAGGTGGAAAAAGGAGGAGAAGAGTGAAAAGGAGATCGGCAAAGACAAAACATGGAGGGAATATTAGAAGAAAACGACGTTCCACCAGAAAGGGTAGCAAAAAACCAACAGTATGGTCAATGGTAAAAAACGGGGCAGGACTATACCTAAGACCGTATCGTGCATATTAAATAAAAGAAATCAATTAGTAATACCACATAAAGCGTTAACAAACATCGAATTATTTAAATACATTTCATGTTTAAAAATACCTTTTTTTCGCGGTGTCTTTATGAAAGATGCTTTACCCAGTTAAAATGTGGAAAAACGAAACCGGTATTGTAAATTTAGACAATTCTGAAGGTCCTGGCACTCATTGGGTTTGTTATAAGAAATTAGGTGATAATATTTATTACTTTGATAGTTTTGGCAATTTACCACCACCTAAAGAACTGGAGCATTACTTTAAATCTGCTAAAAACATATATTACAACTATAAAAGAGAACAACCTGATAACACATTAATATGCGGCCATTTATGTTTGGAATTCCTAGCTAAAAGTATCAGTCGCCATTGACATGTCTTCCTATACGGTATCATTAACAGGAAAATCGTCCACTTTACGAAGTATCCTTTTTCCAGCGTTACGCTTGCAAAAAGGAAGATTTTGGGAAGCGGCACTGTTGGATTTTACAACTTACAACTCTATTCCCAATGTCACGGAAGGTAAAAATAACTTATTGCATTATTATAAAGGAAAAGATGCCAGTGGGAAGTTTACAGACTTAGAAGTTTGCACTCTACCCACAGGTTCTTATGAAATTGATCATATTAATGATTTTTTGCAAAATAAAATGGGAAAAGACAATATAACACTAAAAGGTAATAACAATACAATGAAAGCTGAAACTAACTCCAAATATTATATAGATTTTACTCAGGAAAACTCAATTGGTGAATTGTTAGGATTTTCCAAAGATGGGCCAATTTTAGAACCAAATCAAACACATTCCGGTAAACAAACTGTAACTATACTAAAAGTTAATAGTATAGATATAACTTGTAACATTATACAGGGGGCTTACAGAGATGGAGCAAATACTCATATAATACATACTTTTTACCCGAGTGTACCTCCAGGATTTAAAAATTGTTGAAAAACCACGAAACCTAGTATATCTGCCGTTGAACACCACTTTCATTTCAGACATCGTGTTGAACGTATTGGATCAAGACGGTAACTTGATAGATTTCCGAGAAGAGCCAATTACAGTTAGATTACATTTAAAATCGACACTTTAATACAAAAATCATGGGTTTATCATTTAAAAGTGGACAACCTACGGGGAATCGCATTAGTAGCTCTTCAGCTGTGGAGGAGTTAACACGCGAGAACATTCGTTTCTTAGAAAAGATTGGTTTAAAATTAACCGATTATGGATATACTGAATATAGCGCAGGGTCCGACATTCGACGAAACCCTATGGGAAAAAGAATATCACACCCACAACCCTTACACTTCATCAAAATTGAACAATAACGACGAAATTCGTATTCCTATACAACATCAAGACATTTACACACTACCATGTGAAAGTTACTTGTATATCGAAGGAAAAGTAACAAAAAAGGACAATAGTGTAGGTACAAAAGTTCCATTTTTATAAATAACGCGATGGCTTTCCTGTTTGATGAAATCAGATATGAAATATCAGGTGTTACAGTAGATTCCACTAAAAAAAGTAGGTATTGCAACAACTTTAAAAGGATTAACATCTATATCACCGAATGATACTAATTTATTAAAACCCGCCGGATGGGTTGAACATACAATTGATACAATCAGTCCAAATTCAAAGGGAATATTTGATTTCTACATTCCATTACGTTTATTGCTCGGTTTTGCTGAAGATTACAGAAAAATAATATTAAATGTTAAACAAGAATTGGTTTTATTAAGATCTTCAAACGATAAAGATATTATTAAAGCTGTGGATGGTACAACTCATGCGACTTTAGAATGGAAATTAACATTGGACAAAATCGTATGGAGAGTTCCACATGTTAAATTAGCTGACGAGCATAGGATGCTGCTATTAAGAAAATTAAAAGCCGATCGTGATATTGTAATTCCATTTAGAAGTTGGGAATTCCATGAACCATCCCAGTTTACCTACTATGGATCGACACACTTGGACTGTTAAAACATCAAATTATGTGGAACGGGCCAGATATATTATATTTGGTTTACAAACGGCTAGAAGAGACGATATTACTAAACATGCGGGCCAATTTGATCATTGTGACTTGAAAAATATTAAAGTTTATTTAAATTCACAATTTTTTCCCATACGACAATTTAAATGTATCGTTTGCAGATAAAAAATTCAGCATACTATACGATATGTATGCAAGATTTCAAAATTCATACTACGGTAAAACAAATACGCCTTTGCTTTCACCAGAAAAATATTTAGATAACTACCCAATAGTAGTAATCGATTGTTCTAAACAAAATGAATCGGTAAAGTCATCAAGTGTGGATATAAAAATAGAAATGGAATTTGCCAAAGCCATACCAGCAAATACTACCACATATTGTTTAATTTTACACGATAAAATTGTCACTTACACACCTTTGACAGGAATTGTTAAAAATGTTTTATAAAAACTCGTTTTTGTAAAATTTCAATCACGGGCGCGATTATAAAAGGGGAGCGCGCAGGTCGCTCCTGATCAGTTTGTTGCCTGACATCGTATGGGTAGCATCATCTTCAATATGGCTTCTACAAGTGGTACAACCGAATGCGATATAGAAAAAGAAATTTCAGAATTTTTGGAAATGAATGGACAGCAACACGGTGCAGATCAAGAAGAAGAAAAAGGTAAAAAGAAAAAATATTTTGTCCAAGAGGAAAAGAAATGTGGAAGAAAATATTTCACCAAATATTTTGATGGAAGTATTTTTAAGAATTTTTTATCCAATCTCTTCAAGTTTGGATAAAAGTGTTTTAATTGGAGTAATGAAATCAACCGACTATTCACCTACAGTAATTTTAACTCACGGAACAAAAATGATTTTGTTTACAGCCAATGCTTGGGAATCTTTTTATGAAACACCTCCATTTATTGGAATGTTACTTTAATAGCAACATGTTTGGCAGAAAAACAAAAGTAGGACTATTGGATTCAGACTTGGAAATTGATATTATTAAACACCGAGGTGAACATCAAATGAGATTCAGAGATACAACCAAACATGACATAAAAATTCAACTTAACAGAGAAGAATTTTTTATTTTGACATGTGCAACGGAACCCATAACAAGATATTTAAGACAACTAGTATTTTCCAGTTCAATTATTAAAGATTATTTAACAGACACTTTGGACAAACAACCGGACGCACCAATTTTGTATGGACCTGTGGACACTTCAATATTCAACAGAATTCCTCATGAAGTTCAAATGTGGAGACAATTGGAACAATATGTGCAAGAAAAAAAATAATTTTGTAAAATCGGATGAAGAAACACATTTTAGTGATGAAAAGGATCAAAGTGATGAAAATGACTACAACAAAAATGACCAGATGGAAAGTTAAATAAATTTTTAAAATTTTTCACAACACTTTTACACTTGAATTGGCAAATTTTCAATAAAAAATTCAAAATTTTGTGGGGTTAGGCCTACCGGGGATGGTGCCCACGTTAAATATACACCAACGCGCCTTTAACTGTACGGCCTGCATAAATACGTGCCTACCGTGGTGTGGAAAACAGTTGACCTTCCGACACCGTGATGGATTGACTGGTGACCTTTCAAATGGACATGGAAGAAGAAATCAAGTCCAAACCGGGTATTATTGAATTTCAGGCGTTTCGTGGTAACGATGATCGGTTCATTATTAAAGAACTAGTATTTTATGATATAGATAAAAATATTCCTTATACATTTTTATTCAAACCACCATGCTCTTTTTCTTCACTAACCACCAAAGCCGCAACAACAAACCGATGGACTTGGAAATATTTTCATCACATCGATTGGTATGACGGTTTTACCAGTTATTCAGACTTGTATCATATTATACATCAATTTTCAAATAAATTTACTAATATTTACACAAAGGGACTTGAAAAGAAAAGATGGATACAACAATATACATCAAATCCAGTCAAAGACGTGCAAATTGATAAAAATTTTAAATTTATTTCTGAAAACGTTTGTATTTGCACACAAAGCGTAGAACATGAAAGGGACAGGCACTGTGCATTAAAAAAACGCTTTAAAATTAGCTACTTACCTGCAAGATGGAGAAATCGGTGGTGGTGGTGGGGGTAACGTCGATTATAAAAGCGAGGAGCAGACCGAGACTTGGCACGAGTATTACTCGAGACTCCGAGACGACAACATCTCAGAGCTAGAAGACAGCGAGGACCTCTAGAACAACCATGGCATCCAACCAGTTTCTGCAGTCTTTGGTGGAACAATTCAACGCCCACTCCAAGTCTACAATTTTGCCGTTAAAAAAATGTTCAGAGCTGAAAGATGAAAAACATTACATCATACATGCTATGAAGAGAAGATGGAAACTACAGTCGGCGAGGCAATCTGCTGCAGCTTGAGCGAAGCTCCATATACACCGGGAGATGAAGCAAAATTTCAAATTTATTTGCCAAAAAGATTCGTCCATCTGCTACAAAATGAAGACCTGCGCTCCATTCAACCGGGATGCCTCTACTTGGTGTCCCACGGATCCAGCGGCAGCAACTCCACCGAGCTGACCATCCACATGGCCGAGAAGCAGCAGTGTTAAATAAAAATTAAAATTTTTCTTATATCTGTTTGTATTCGCTATATAATTGTTGTCATGTAATCTTGTTTGTACTGTATTAAATAAACATTACAAAAAAATAAAAAAACAAAAAAAAATATAAAAAAACAAAAAAAGGCAATATATCAATATGTGAAATAAATAAAAAAAAAATTCACATATTGATATATTGCCTTTTTTTAAAAAGCTCTGGGGTGACCTTGACCTTTGACCTTTGCATAAATTAAACAAAATAAAAATATTTTTCAAACAGCAATGTGTGTGTGTGTGTGTGTGTGTGTGTGTGTGTGTGTGTGTGTGTGTGTGTGTGTGTGTGTGTGTGTGTGTGTGTGTGTGTGTGTGTGTGTGTGTTTTCCCCCCACCATTTTGGGTTACCAGCATACAGACTGCAAAGAAGTCCAGTTTAATTGCAACTGTCAAACAATGAGCACCCTATTTGAGCTTTGTGTAAGAAAAATTATTGAAGATCAACAGCTATTTAGTCACACTTTAAGATCCATTGCCCGCAGAAAATAAAAATTTTTATCAAACAGTACAAACTAGACAACAGAGGTTACAACACTTTTGGTTGGTACAAGTTTGATGATGGTACAAAATGTTGTCAAAATTGTGGAAGGGCTGCTGTATCTAACCCAGCACAATTCCTACAAGATGATGGATGTTTACAATTAGACCATGTAGCTCCAGTTATGAGTTACGAAACACCCAAAGAACTTTGCACAATTTGTTCAATCAATATGTTTAGTTGGAAAAAATTTAACCACCTCCCATCAGACAGCATATAAAATCCTTCCCCCACCACTATTTCATACTACCTTCAAACAACCATGCTAATATTCATTCCGCCTTTGGACATCACACGGAAAACATCAAGATGGCTCTCACTGTAAAATGCACAAATTATGAAGAAGTATTTGTAAGAAATCTGCAAGAATTAAACGAAATTGTTGAAGAATTTAAATCACTAATCGAACAGGGATACCGACTAAACATGCAAATTTTTGCATGCAACACAAAATGCACCCATGGCTTCAGGGATGACGAGCCGCCAAGGTCACCATCATCATCAACTTCCTCGGCCTACTCCTCCAGATCGTCCATGAAGACTCAAGCCAGTCCAAACTTGGAATATTTCTCCTGACTAATATTTATATTTTGTATCCTTACTTTACTTCAATATGCATATTATTGTATTGTAATAAAAGAATAAAAAAAAATAAAAAACCTATCTTGCTACAGTTTTGTAGCAAGATAGGATTTTTTAAAACACAAATTGGATGACCTTGAACAGGTCCTAACATGTACAGGTGTAAACGTAACCACAAATTAAAAAAAAAATTTTATTTCCTAATGGATAACCTAGAAACTTCCCCCACCATTTTTCCTCTTGGAGACCTGAGAAACAACACCAATGTGTTTCATTACATCTTGATCTTTCAAGCTGCAAACATGGATGTCCCACCACCAATATATGAGGCTGATGTAGCAGGAGGACAGAAGAGGAGATGCCAGCATTTGGATCTAGTGGAGTTGATGGAAAGGAGAATTGAAGAAAGGCAGATCAGGAAGGATACCATCCTAACACAAAAAATTTTAAAATTGGATCTTGTCATGCTTCTGGCCTTACTCATTGCAGTCTTTGTCTACTTGGTCTACGCAGTCATATACTGTCTAAGGTGCACGGAGTGTGCTGACAAGGGAGCCAACTTGCCAGTTTTTAACACTACTCTTTAAATAAAATTTTCTTTTTTAAAACTCCAAATGGTTGACCTTGAACATGTCTCAACCTGTCTGGTTATATCATGAAACAGAATTAATTTTCCTCTAAGAAACCAAACCCCTACCACCACCACAATTCCAAAAGAGCAATCCTACATGCAAGTCTGACTTCATTTCCAGCTCAGCTACGCTAGCGGTTACACGGTACAATGAAGTGGGAATTACTTGTTGACAACCTTGAACACCTGAAAGAAATTTATCAAAAACTGCACATGTTATTACTTCAACATCCAGGGATGGTAATTAAAATGGATTTGGAATACGACTGTCCAACCATCGACAGTATGGATATACCCGAAGTAGTGGTCCACAATACAGAAGAAGAAACTTGTTGCTGTGAAAGTAGAACTTCAACAACAACAAGCACAAGTCCATCCAGCGCATATGAGGATGAAGGCGGATTTTTGTAAATAAAAATTAAAATTTTTTTTTAAAACTTCAAATGGTTGACCTTGAACAGGTTTCAACATGTTGAAGAATGTGGATGAAAAATAAAAAAATTTTTTTCTTCAATCTGATCACTTAACCCCCACCACATAACTGGGTACCTAGGATGCATGGAGCGACTTGGTCAGTCGCTATTCAACTCTTGCAGTGTGCACATCACACTTTTTCCGCTCAATTTACATAACTGGAGTTCTAAATGAAATATTTAGCTAAAACTTACATATTTCACAAGTTTTAAGCGAAACTAAAAATCGCGAAAAAAATTATTTTTTTTTTCATATGGTTCAAAATTTTACAAGTCCCAAGGTCACCTAAGAAAACAATTAGAAAAAAATTATTTTTTTTTTCATATAGCTCAAAATTTTACAAGTCCCAAGTTCATCTGAGAAAAAAATAATATTATTTTTTTCATAATGTTTCCAACAAGTACAAACTCGAATGAGTTGTTGGAAAAAAATAATTTTTTTTTATTTTTTGCATCTGACCACTTTACCCCCACCACGCGGTCTAGTACCCGGACGGCACGGTGCTGTCCGGTCAGTCGGCGTCCGGCTCCCGCGCGATGATGACACCACCACCGTCGGCTGTTCGCAATTTCGTTTCCAGTTGGGCTTCGGGTTTCTCCAGTGGGTAAGTGGAAATAAAAATTATTTATATTTTTAGTTTTAAGAGTGGGGTTGCTAGGGTTCAGGTCAATGGCCTCTGAGGAATGCCTTACGTCACATTTGGTAGGTTTTTCGGTCTGGTCGCTGGGAAAATAAATTTTTCTTTGCACTTTTGTGGTTTCTCGTGGATTTTCCCTCCACAGCCGAATACGAGGAACCACATAAGTGCAAAGAAAAATTTTTTTGTCTTTCCACATGACCTTGACCTTAATTACGTCAGTGACGTCATTATGGGGACGTCAGCGCAAATGACGTCGTCATGACGTCATTTCTATCACGTCATACCTATGACGTCATAGATTTGACGTCATCGATGACGTCACCGATGACGTCATTCGTAACGTCAGTGACCTTGGTGACGTCAGCATTCCTCAGGGGTCATTGACCTGAGCCAGCAGCCCCACTTTGCCACTACTATAGAAATGTAATTCTTACCCACAAAATTTTATTATTTTTATCTACCATCATTTTTGAGACAATGGAATTCGTATTTAAATAAAATGCATACAGACCGACAGACAGAAAACACATGTTACGTCAAGGTCTGTAAAGGAAGAAGCATAACTTCTTCCCAGGTCAGTCGTATAGCTTTTTTTTGTGCTTCGGATATGAAGCGTCTAAACTAAAACGGAAGTCAAGTTACGTTATAATATTTACCATTACACAGCTGATTGAAAAAGAGAATGAAGCAGTCTTGCCATGGGTACGATATTTATCTAAACGACACCATATTACTCTATTTTAAATTTGGATTATTAGTTGATAACAAACCATAGGTAATGACCAAATTACAAATTATCAATCAAGGTAAATCTAAAACCATAAATTCTACCCTATTTTGCTTTGAAATTCCTTATTTTAGTAATTGTTGAGACAAAAAATTCCCAACGCAAACGAGAACGATTGTTGTTTGCTGTTGCGTTGGCAACACTTGCCGGTAGGCGACATCCATGGATGTCGCAGAAAATGACACCATTGCTCTTATGGCATGCGACTCACCTGGCCTTGGCCTACAGTCACCTTGATGTTACGTGACATTTTTTAATTGTATTAATACCCAAATTACAATTCCCCTCCTCCCAGCTGAATAACCTGTAAAGATTCTCACAGAGTCGAAGCTGGGAACTCTGTATAACAACCAAATTTCACAACGTTATTACCGTTTCCGGATTGTTAAAATATAGATTCTAGTGAATGGCCACTGTTCATCTAGTAAATGTCCATAAACATTGAGCCCCGGTCAAATTTTGGTTTATTGTGTCCACATGATTTCTGATGTTTTTTTAGTGTTTTCTAGCACTAAATCGGTCAGAAAACATTGTTTCCAAAACATTTAAAGAAAATTTATTAAAATCTAGTGAATGACCGAAATGGTCATTCACTGGTTATATCAATAGTTGTGATCCAGTAAATGACCAACTGTATAATTAAATTGTTCGTTAGGATTTTTGTATTAAAATTAATACAGAATTGTACCTTAACATGTTTACTGTTAATTACATTACATTGCAGTTTCTAACAATAATCAAAGAACAATTAAAAATACAGCTAACCTTGTTTGTTCGATACGCTATAGTGGGGAAGCTTGAAGATGAACTAGGTGGAACACTTAATTTTGTTTGTGTTACCGTACAAACAGATTTTTGACACTTTCTTTTTGAACCACTGATAGGGAGGATTCAAATGAGACTTCAAAGTTACTTTTAAGACCGTTTGTGATAGACTAGGCAAAAGGTAAAGCTTAATATGATGTTTTTTATACGAAATGGTCATTCACTGGATGGTGGTCATTCACTGGTGCACTCACCCTATATAAAAAAAAGGGAAAAAAACAGGGCCAGAACTTCAACGTTTTTTTTTTAATTCCCAAAAAAAAACTGATAAATGAACTAATTGTATGCCCTAATATGAGTGATAGTGCAGTATTTTAGTTTTGTTACCTTTCTGGCTTCTTGTATGGCCATTTTTAATTGTTATTAACCTTCGGTATTGAGTACGGTAATAGGAAAATTAAAAAGACATGATTAATTTAGTGACATTTATTCATTTCAAACTTCAAATAGTATGATACATATTAAGGTGTTTAGTTAGAAACACAAAGATCACTTGGTATTCTTGGTATCACTTTGGTAATTTGGCTTTTATTCCATTTCTGATTGTAGTTAAGTCAGGTGGATTCACAATATCAGCCTGAAAGAGATTATATAAATACCATTAAAAACAAATAAGTAAAATTCAACACATAAATAAAAAAGTAAGGTGTTTTTGAGAGACCTGGTCAAATAAAATTTTAACAGGCTGGCAAGAATGAGTGAGGCGTAACCAGGTCAAGAACGACTTATACTCCCCAACGATGTGTTCATCACCTGTAATTTCGAGAAGAAATTAGAACGGCGAGTGGAGGGGGTTTCTATAGCAGTGACCAACGGTGGAAGAGAAAGTTAAGTAAAGGGGAGGGTAAGTTTGAAACTTCGAACCTCTGGGTAGCGCATTTCCCCGTGAGATGCCGATCAGGTGGATGGGTCGTAAAGTGTTATTTAGTACGAGTAATTCTTTTCCAATTGTAATACCTTTGCGTAGTCGATTCGATGATGTTTCAGAATATATCTAAAATTTAGGTGTATTCAGTTTCAGTCTGGCAGTCAGGCAGTGCACATCTGTTTTGCTTGTTCTCCTGCCTCTCTTATATGTGCTATTTGCTCAAGATGAATTTGTGTTCATCTTGTGGTCAGGATTTGACATCAGAATGTGGTTAACAGGGTTTGACACTTGTATGAATGTTCTGTTAGTGACTGTAAATTACATTATGCATGTGCCGGTGTAGCTGAGAAGTCTTGGCGACAGATGGGAAACATAAGGCGTGAAACTTACTTAGTGCTATGTAGAATTATAAAAAAAGACTCTGGAAGTGAGTTAAGTGTTTCCTCACAATCTGAGCAGCAGGATATATCAGGTAAATTGCCCTATAATTTTTTTGAGAATATTGAGAAAAGAATTGAAAAAATAGTGCAAAATGCTATTGATAGGAAATTTAAGGAATTTTGTGGAACCCTATCAGATCTAGAAAGATCTGTAAATTATTGCTCAGAAAAAATTTATGAGTTTGTCAAGAAAATAGAGGCTTTAGATAAACGAGTAGGTGATCTGGAAAAAAATAATAAAAAAGTAGTTGATGAAAACCAAAAGCTTATCAAAGAAGTTAGTTTATTAAAAAATCAACCATGAGAGTTACAACAGTATGGTCGTAAATAAAATATACAGATTGAAGGTGTTAGTGAAGAACAAAATGAAAATGTATTTGATGTAGTCAGCAAAATAGCTACTGCCACTAAAGAGCCTGTCGACATACAAAGCGACGTACAGGCTGCACACAGACTTCCTGTAAGTGGCAATAGTACCAAAAAGATTCGTTCTATTGTTGTTCAATTTAGTAACAGGTAAAAACGGGACAACTTCTTAAAAAAGCTAAAAAGGAAAAAATTTAATCTACCATTGTGGCCCAAAGTCTCCATGTGCACAACATTTATGTCAATGATCACCTAACTCCTTTCTACAAAAAGTTATTTTATGAGGCAAAAACTGTAAAAAATGAAAAAAAACTTTCAGTTTCTGTGGATAATGAACTCTAAAATATTTTTTTGGAAAAAACAAGGACAGCAGAGCAATCAAAATTACCAGCTTGGAAGATTTGGCAAAGGTTAAGTAAAGTTGTTTTAAACTTTAAACAACATATAGACAGACAGATTTTAATTTTTCAAGTAACAGACAGAATTGCAATATTGTTTCCGGGTTGGTGTATGGACAATCCTCAACATGCCGTCTACAAACAAGCTAATAACAGCATGGAAGGTTTCAGATACAAGCTGCTTATCTACAAGGTCACAGTACAGCTCTGGACTCAGCTACTGGACTCTGCCAATAGATCTACTAGGTGCTGCCTCCACTATCTTCCCACATCACATTTTTCAAACACTTATTTTATTAAATCTTAGTTGCTATTTTTTATAGAATTCCTATGTATTTTTCATTTAATGATTAAGGTTTTTTATTTTGTTTTTTATTTAACAACACAATAAAGTTTTTATTAATTTACAAATTAATAATTTATTCTTATTAGAATAATAACTGTATTTTTGGAGTATTTTATTTTTGTTTTTCTGATTTAAAGGGAATAAAAACAAGCAGATTTTTTTTAAATAGAAGCTTATGAGTTCTGCTACTCTAATTGATAATTTAGAAGAGTTAAATAATTTTTTGGTGATGAAAAAGGAATTCTTTTTTGGCATCAAAACATTAGAAGCGCAAATAAAAACTTTGATACGTTTACTTCTTTTCTAAATTATATGGCAAATAAGCCTCAAGTAATTATTCTCTCAGAGGCATGGTTAGTCAATAATGATGAGGCTGCACTTTATAGTATTAATGAGTATAATATGTTTGCATCTTGTAATCCAAATGTGCGCAGCAGTGGTGTTATTGTTTATGTGCATAATTCTATACATTCTGTTTTGTGTGATTGTTTTATTGATGGGTGTGACACTGTACTAATATCATGTAATTCAAAGTGTTTCTCCTTTTATATTCTTGGGGTGTATAGATGACATTCATCTGATGTAAAGAATGTCGTAGAGAATTTATCACAACTTTTGTCTTAAATGAAATGCTTTGATGTAATTTGTTTAGGGGATTTCAACATTGATATTAAGCTTGATAATGGGGAAACTGATGTTGAACTGATGCCTTTCAAATTTGGGGTTCAACAACTTATTGATATTGATACTAGAGTTCAAGGTGGTTCTTACACTTGTATAGACCATATTTTGTTTAGATCTAGATTACAAAATGTAAGCCAAGTGTCAGTAATTGAATCTAAGGTAACCGATCATCGATCAATAGCTTGTTTAGCAAACTATGATTTTGTTGCTAAGCGTACGCAAATATTACAAGTTTCTTTGTTGACTACAATGAATTAAAAAGTAAAATAATTTTAACTTCTTGGGTTGACGTATTTGAGTCTTTTAATGTTAATTCTGCTTTTGAATTTTTTTTATGGGAATCTATTGTCTTTGATCTTAAGTTGTAAATACACTCGAAATAAGCATTTGAAAAAGAGAATGATAAAACCTTGGATGAATGCTGGTTTGTTGAGAGCCTTCACTGTATGGGACAAACTGTTTAAGATACAAAAGAGGAATGCAGTTACAAAGAATAAGGAAAATTACTTAAAATTTCAGCACAAGTTAAGAGACTGGATTAAGGCACCTAAAAAGAGTAATCACAACCAACTGTTCAAGGAAAATGTAAATGATCCCAGAAAACAATGGCGGGTGATAAATAGTATCACAAAAGGAAACTGTTCCAAACATTCTGACATTCTTTTAAAAAAAGAAGATGCTCTCATTAGTAATAAATCGGAAATTGCAAATATCTTTAACAACTATTTCATTGAAGTTCCTTTAAAAGTTGCAAACTCATGTTGCCTCAAAGTAAATTACCTTACTCACAACATTTTCAAACATTTCATAGTGGAAATTCATTGTTTTAGTCCTATCACTGAATTTGAAACAAAAAAAGAAATACAAAAACTGTCTCCTCATAAAAGTACAGGCGATGAGCTGCTTTCTGCAGCCATTGTTAGGAATATTTGTGATGAAGAAGTACAATTTTAACAGTATTATTTAATATAAGTATCACAAATGGTTCTTTTCCTGATATTTTAAAAACTGCCACTTTTGACCCTATACATGAAAATAGTGATAAATGTTGTGAACAGAACTACCGTTCAATATCGTTGCTTCCCCTTTTATCAAAGTTATTAGAAAAGCTAGTTAAAGCAAGGATTATCGAATTCTTAAATAATAACAAGTTTTTTTTTCATCTTGTCAATTTGGCTTTAGAGAGGGCCTTAGCACAGAATTTTCGCTTCAACATTTTTTGACAAATATTTATCAGAGTTTGAATGATGTGTCCTGCAATAAAACAGCTGGTTTGTTTTTGGATGTTAGTATAGTAGTTTTCATTACTAGTCTCGAAAGTGACTCATTGTGGGGAGAGATTGTATTTACGCGCGAGGCGAAGCCGAGCGTGTAAAAGGCTATCGAGCCCCGCAGTGGCACTTTTGAGACGAGTATTGAACATTATTTTTCATTACGATATCGAAAAACTTGTAAACAACATGAATATTGTTGTTTGTTCAACTTATTATCAAGAAAAATCCGAACTGATAACGCTGAGTTTCCGTGCTTATGTCGTGGTATACACGCACCGAAACTAAGAGTTGTGCAACAGCTGATCTGGCTAATGCAACAGCTGATCGGACTGCACCGCAAAATCCCATAACGTTTACTTTCCGTGCACCACATACGCACGGAAAGTAAACGTTAGTAATTTTGCCGTGCAGTAGCGGGAATAACCTATTTTCTTAGCTCATTTTACGTTTAGAAAGTGTACTTTCGTGTGTAGAGTAATGAAAAGGCTTTTGACACAATCAACCATGATTTGTTATTGTAAAAGTTACAATCAGCAGGTATTAGGGGGGTACCACTTTTATGGTTTAAATCTATCTTTTTGGAAGAAAGCAATTGGTTAAAATTCAAGAAAGAAAAAGTGATGTTTTGAATATGAACTTTGGGGTACCGCAAGGCTCAGTTTTAGGTCCTGTCTTATTTTTAATATTCGTCAATGACCTTTGTAATGGGACTTTAAATGGACATATAACAGCTTTTGCTGATGACACATTGTTTTCTTCATTCTCCGCGAATTCCCTTGATGAGCTCAGACAGAAAATGAAAGAAGAACTTTATAAACTTACTCTTTGGGTTAGCTGCAACAAACTTTCTTTAAATGTTTCAAAGACAGTTTATCTTATTTTTTCTCTTTCTCAATCAAATGTTTTTAACACTCCGTTAGTTTTCCACAAATTATATTTCAGCCAAAACAGTTGCATATGTAACCCTATTAAACAGAGCTGCTCCACTAAATATTTAGGTTTAATTTTGGACGAAAATTTATCCTGGAAAAATCATGTGTCAAATTTAAAAAAGTTATTACGCCAGTCACTTAGATCTTTTTTTTTTTACTTGAAGTATTACTGTCCTTTGGCCACTCTAAAGCAAGTCTATTATTCTTTGATCAATTCTAAGCTTGAATACGGTATTTCATTGTACGGAAGTACTTATGTCTCGAATTTAAAATCTATTATAGTTTTACAAAAGAAATTTATCAGATTGATATCTAATGCTAATTTTAACACCCATTCATTTCCGTTGTTTGTCAAACATAATATTCTCCCATTAAGATATTTATACATTTTCAAAGTATTGGTTGCTTTCTTTAATTCAAGTGGTAACGCAGGTCCAATAATTGATAATATTCATAATTTTCCCACAAGACAAACCTAAATAAAATATTCCGTTTACCAAAACCAAATTGTACCTTGTTCAAGAAATCTTTTGTTTATTTATCGTATAAGTTTTTTAATGTGTTACCTGAATTTGTTAAGCAGAAAAGAGCAATTAATGCATTAAAAAAAAACATTTAAAATGTGGCTTTTAACTAAAAATATTGATGAGATTGAAGATTTCTATGTATCCCTTTCGTGATTTGTTGTACTTTTTATGATTTTGTTTTGTTATCTAATATAAAATTTCAAATTACAAGTCATATACATCTTTCTATCTTTCTTTTCTTACTTTGTTAATATTTTTTCAGAATTTGAATTACTTAGGCAGGGATTACTAAAATTGTTTAAAAGGCGAAATCCGAGTGTAATCCTTCTGATAATCTCGGACTTACAGTAGATGGTATAAATTTAAAAACAAAAGAATTGGGGTATGTAGTTCCACGTCCAGTCTCTGAAGTTAACAGCCACGTACTGTGGAGTATTTTTGGAGGAATCGTCTAATCAAACTCTGAAACTATTAAATCAACCGATACCTTTAAAGTTGATGTAACAAGAGTAAATATCCTGTTGTCCATGGGGTACCTATGAGACCTGGATTTTAAATGATACTACCTTCGGAGAAGAGTATCCCCTTCACCCTACACGACACGCTACATGTTTCCTCTTATCCGTTTTAAGTATTTTTATTATTATTATTTCTCTTTATAGTGCGTCACCCCCATTGGTTAATCGTGATATTTAGCTCAGTCAGTTAAAAATATCACATGATTAGTTATTATATTTTGGAAAGATAAGTTTCTAATTGATATCATTATTCTTATTTTTATTTCAAAACTAATTATGTAACAGATACTTTTCCAATTTTACATTTATCTTTTCAATAAAAAATTTCTTTATTGTAGTGCAAATTGTATTGTATTGTACTGTATAGTAAAGTCTTTGTATAAGTACTGCAATAACAACTCGGGCCTACGCACAGATCATCCACGGTCCATGTGGGCCCATCTCTTCATTGTACAAGTATCTCTGTTCATTCAATTTATAAAATGTTTTTGTTCTTTATGTAATTTGTTTATGACATGGATATTTTTTTATTTTTGGACATTTTTTATGTTTTTGACTTTGAGTGTAAGGCAAGGCTGGGAATTTTAGTTATTAATAGGCCTAATAAGGATAACATGTGTCTCCTCCGAACTTTGGTAACAGGCAAAGCGTATGCAAAAATAACCCCTAATTGGAAGTTATCCGATAGGATAAAGGCCTTGGGCAAACCTTTAGGGCTAAAAAACTAATTGCAAAGGCGAGGGTAGATATTCCAGGGGAAGGTGCAGGCATTTGAGCTTGAGCTTGAGAAGCTTTAAGCCCATCTTAAAATATATAAAATAACTGTGTATATTTACAACTCTAAAGGCCGTGACATTCATTTTTATAAATGATATCCATGAATAAAAAGTAACGTAGCTAGTTTTGTCTAAGGTCTAATCTTTATAACCTAAAATATGACTTTGCGAAATCCATTTATGTAAATGAAAATTTCATATCCCAAATGATAAACTTAAATTAATAATAGTTGTTGAAGAAATGGAAATACTTACGATTTGATTCCATTCCTTGCCATTTTTGGAGAACAAGATGAATCTTGGAGCGTTTACTGCCCCAGATATTTTGTAGGGATTTTTTCCATCAGATTCGTTTTCAATATAGAGATTATAAAAATTAACTCCGGGAAAGCTGTCGTACAAGTGCTGAAAAATGATAAGATTAGGAGAATCAGTTTCAACAAACAAAACACGTGTTACCCATCTAATCAGCCCAAGTTTTATTTTACTAATAATAACAATTTTAATTACGATGGATTCGATGGTTATTGATCCAAACTATAAAATATATGAATATATACATTCAAAGTTCACCGAATCTAACATTATCAACTTACAGTACCAATTTTTAAATCTTGTATACATTATAAGTAATAAAATATCAAAACTAAACAGGGTGTTCATAAAAAATTATAGGCTTACAAACTTCAGGGGCTGCCAGTACTCGTCAATTGGAACAAATGTCCTTGTGCCAAATGTCAAAAAACCCTTCATTAGCCGCAAGCCGCCATTTTGTTTTTTACACTAAACAATTTTTACTTCCGTAACGGATGGTTATATGAAATACGGATGGTTATATGAAATACATATTTAGCAAAAACTTTTATCGCACCAATTTTAATATTCAGGAAAAAATTATTCTTTTCATGAGAGTATTTTCAAAATGGCTACCATTTGTAATTTTAAAAGAAATATCTTAAAAACGGTTAATTCTACAAACATTATAGAAATGACAGAAAAGTTTACAAATTAAATTACCTAACCAACGATGCCAGTTTTGTAAAGATCCGGCAACAAATAATGGAGTTATTGTATTTTTTTGCAGAAAACATTGAGTTTGCAGTCCAAATATTGCAAATGTAGGTAATTTTATGAGAAAGATCTCTTTAACTACATTATTTATTGACAGACCATTACAAACTTGGTATAGTTAGTTTGTTAATTTATCTTTTAAACTTTTAGTCAGTTGTAAAATCTTTATAAAAATTTCCTTTTTTTTGTATTTGTGTTTAAAAGTTTTAAATGTTTGCAATTTAAAAAAAAAAAAACCACTTTGGAAAAATATAACTTTTTTCTATGAAAATGATCATTAACGTGATAAAGGTTTATGCCAAAATATGAATTTCATATAAAAGATCCATTATGGACATAAAATTATTTAGTGTAAAAAACAAAATCGTGGCTAGCGTCTAAATGAAGGATTTTTTTTATAAGTCAAGAGGAAATTTTTTCTAATTGACGAGTACTATCAGCCCCTAAAGTTTGTGACATTTTTTATGAACACCCTGTATATCTATTAATTGCTTTAAAGTGATAATATAGCTAACCTTTAAATTCTATATCTAACAGTACACTTCTTAAGAGGAGCCAAGTTATTTTATTATGTTACTTTCATGTACGTATTTTAATTATTCAAAATTTTACGCATTTTTAACTTATTTTCTAAATGACGGACGAATAATAAAATGTATAAGACTACCGATGTTATTATTAAGAGTCATCTTCATTTTTGGGCTAGTAGCCCATTGTTGCGCAGTGGGCAATATTAACCATACCACTATTATGCAAAACATGGTATTTTATTCCCCTTTTTCGGACGCCATTTTTCAACTGAATTTCTTTGAATTTGGCAACCGTTTAGTTAAATACATATATTATGCCCCTCATACCTTAAAAGTTTGAAAATATTACTCTCAGCGACGTTGCAAAGTATCTCAATTTTCTTTGCAGTTCTTTTAAGATTTTTTACTGATACCGTTTGATTTTACTGATATATCAGGTAGGAGGGACCTTTAACCGATTTTCTTTACACTTGGTAAGTGTTTAGTTGAATAGTTATATTAGGTCCCTCAAAGCTGTTGAGTATGCATGAAACGGCTGACACGAGATTGTTTCTGATTATTTTTATAGGCGCTATAGTGAACACTAAAACGTAATTTATACATCTGGGATGTGGCACACAACACGGGTTGGAGGGGGGCAATATGGCGGCTGGTGAGGGCCCTCCTCCGCTAAGAAAAATAGTCATGACTCACGAACTGTTTAAGATAGGCCACCGAAACAAACTGCATTTCATTTACGAAAACATAACCTTTAAAAATTATACACCTTAAAATTTAAAGATAAAATAGTTTATGAGTAAAAAAAATTTTAATGGCAAAAACTTGACAATTGTAATTCAAATCCAATATTATGTCTAGTTTTAAAATTTCCATGACTTCAACAAAGACATTATATATAGCTAAACTGTTAATAAATAGTTAGAATATTTGAAAAATCATTAGTTGGGTCCATATATGATAATTTTACCAATGATTGAGTGAGGTGACAGTCGACAGAGTAGGGTGAAAAAACCGGTTCTGGCTCAGTTCAAGATCACGAAGAATTGGTGGTTTTTGATCGAAAACCGTGATGACTACTGGTTGACATTCGTCCGTGGTGACTTCTGGTTGGCATTCGTCCGTGGCGACTTCTGGTTGGCATTCGTCCGTGGTGACTTCTGGTTGGCATTCGTCCGTGGTGACTTCTGGTTGGCATTCGTCCGTGGTGACTTCTGGTTGGCATTCGTCCGTGGTGACTTCTAGTTGGCATTCGTCCGTGATGACTACTGGTTGGCATTCGTCCGTGGTGACTTCTGGTTGGCATTCGTCCGTGGTGACTTCTGGTTGGCATTCGTCCGTGGTGACTTCTGGTTGGCATTCGTCCGTGGTGACTTCTGGTGAGTAATTGGGGTGGTCTGACAGAGAAACTTAAAAAAAGTCTATCCCGCTATCGCATTAGTGTCAGCGATAGAGGAATATGTATTTAAAATATCAAATGAGCGTTTTATTTGAAGAGTTGAAAAAGTGTTGTTTATTGGTGATAGACTGGTAGACACAAATAGTGAAGACGAGGAGAGGGTAAAGACATAATCCCAACAGTATGTATTTGAAAGGTTTCAACAGACGAATCATACCTTCTTAGTTGTTGGTTTCCAGTTTTAGTTTATCCTCTTGAAATAATGATTTATTCCTTCAAATAAAGTCATAATACAATAGTAGCAAAAATAAAACTCAGAAATTATTTTAGAAAAGTTACCGGTATTTGGCCTACAAGAAGTTATAAGATATTCTAAAATTCACTACGTGTTTAGTTGAGTTCAGCAACAAATTAATTAAGAGAAGAGACCAGTTCTCCCTAGCGCCTACACACTCTTCTTAACTATTTACATTCACTGATTCTTGTTCAAACTTACAATCCTATACTATAATACGAGGAATCTCTGAAGGGATGTGTGTTCCACGATCTCAAAATCTAGCTGTTAGATTTTGCTTAAACGTTGCATTAAAGAGTGTTTCGGCCCAAAAATAAGTTCAGAAACAGTCTCAATCCCAGGAAAAAATCAAATTTTATCTAAATTTAAGTTTAAAAATTGTAATTTTTAACATTGGCCTTATGGGTTGCTATTCTGGCAACGAAATAACAACTAAATGTAAACAAAAATAAAGGAACATTAATGTTAAGCAGACCTTTTGAAACAGCTGTTAACTGTGAAGAGGTATAGTTGGTTGTTGGTGAAAATATTAAAATTGAATCAAACCAACGAGCAAGGCTCGGTTAACCTGGTACTTTAACTTAATGTTACGTCTTCCATGCGTGTTGTCAAAGAAACATCATGCATCACATTTGTGTTGGATTTATTTAGTGAATGAAGCGATGTTGATGGTTCAGAAGTCGGAGATAAAATGAGAATCGGAGGTATGATATTCCAGTGTTACTGTAAAAGAAAATGGTTGGGGAAAGCAGGAGAGAGTGTTTAATCTTCATCATTGGTTTTCTGCTGCTGTTGTATTTTTGGAAGATGTACGAGTAATGTAATGTAAACGATCTTCATCTTTACATTCAGCTCCATCGCATACAGGACAATTGTAAGCTATTTCTACAATCAGAGTAATTGTGTTGAACTCGTCTGTTACATCTTGTAAAGTTTGAAATACATTCTGTAAATCCTGTCTTGAGTTAATAACAAAAGTAGTTATAGTTAGAGTTAATGGTGCGTTGCTCATCGTCTGGGAGTCAGCAAAGAAATGGAGAGCGACGGTCAGAGGGCTGCTTATTTAGGGACGACCGACGACCGTGGGGGAAGAAAAAGAGTGGGGGGAAGGCCAAGTAAGGAAATTACAAATAAATGTAAGGTTACCACAATTCACCACGGGAAGCCGTTCTTTGAAGGTCGTAGAAGGGGTTTTGCGATATTACAAGTATTAGTTTAACATAGGTTAAAAGTAATAATAACTTTTGTAAATTATTTAACTATAAATTGCATTTCTCCTTCCCCGTTGTCCAATTCAATAATTCTAACACCATTAGTGGTTTGTTCCTCTTCACTTTGTGATGACGACGATGTATAAGTAATCGAAGAAGTAGATTATAGAATTTACAAATTTCCCACCGATCTTGAACCTTTGAGGACAGCATGTGTGGAAACATCGAGATTTATTAATCTTGAGAGTCTGCAATTCCGGTGGTGGTAACTGCATCGTCTTGCATTTGTAATAAAAAGATTCGAAGAATTTATATCATGCACAAGCCAATCCGTCCACCGACCATCGTGGTAGGATGAAACACAGTTGTCCACAACAGTAGTGTTTTTGCTCTTGTCGTTTTTCTCCTCCATGTTGACGCTGTCAGGTCGAGTAAGGGAATGAAAGTGTATAGCGTAGGAAAGCGTGTCTTATAGACTGTGTTAAGTGGTAGCGGTAATCTCAGGGTCATCGAAATTTAGTTTTAAAAAGATGAAATAGTTTATTCTACAGTATCTTTATTAATATGATATAGTACAGCGTTGGGAGAACATTACGGAGTCGTAGCTCTTGGTTATGCTTATCCTTGGTTACATTCATCATTTACTTCAATGGCTGACCAGTGGTATTTTAAATTCATATTTATTTTCAATCCTGAGTTTTCAGTTAGTAATGTTTTTTAACTTTTCATAAACCAAGTGCAAGTGTTCTATATTTTCTATGTCTATGTTTGCCATCAACGTTAAATGTAGAATGATGCGTGATGCAGATGTTAATAGTGATATAAAAGAATAGATGAAAATAAGTAAGTGGAGGGAGAAATCTCAAGGTTATTCTAATTGAGTTTTAAAAAGTGCATCTTACAAATTTAAGATGTATGTATTTAGGAAACTTGTTTTTATTCTTCTTCTGTCACATATTGTTTGGGTTTACCTTTGTCTGCCTTAGCCATAACGATAAGATCTTCAGTAGAAGATGCATTACACACATAGGGTATGGGTATACCCACTAAAAACCTCCTCTACTCTTTTCGAATATAGTCTGGAATATTTTGTCACATTACATCAGTCTAGGCCTAAATTAGAATAAGCCCATTGGGCTCACTCACGCACCACGCTCACTCACCAGACGTACGGTCAAGATCAGTCTTTTTTCCAAAGAGTATGTCCCGGACACACTGTGACAAACAATCCCAGCAGCCCTCATTATCCTAAATCTTTTAGCAGACCGAGTATACCAAAAATGCACTAAAAATTTGTTAGGCCTCCAGGCGGGGCCCTTTCCAACGGGGGCACCGAAAGAAGGTGTGCACCATATCGTCAAAAACATCCGGGCAATAAATGCAGTCCGGTGAATAGCTCTTGCCGTTCCGGTTCAGGTACGACTGAAAATAGCCATAACATGTCAGGAATTGGATCAGGTAGTAATCCACCTCCCCATGCTTCCGTTGCACCCATGGTTGGGCCTACTTGATAAGTCACTCAGTCCATCGTCCTCGACTGTCGTATTCCCAGCTGTGTTGCCACTGCTGGAAGGTTGGGAAGTGCTCCTCTGTTCTTACCGTGTCCTTGCCGATCAAGCCTAGTCTCTGATAAATCGCCTTCCTCTCTCCTGCCAAGAGCTTGTCAGGTATGACTCCGGCGACCACCAGGATGGCAGGCTCAGACACTGTCCCGTAAGCGGAACACAACCGGAGCGCCACTTGACGCTGAACCCGGGTGGGCCGCAACCTGTATAACTCTTTATTTGGAGAGTCTGCCCACACCACTGCTATTGCCAAAGGCAAATAATATTTTTTACTGTTTTTATAATCAGATGTTTAATTTAATTTAACTTTGTTGTTTGTTTACTTTTGGGGATTAAGAATAAAATGAATGTTAGAATAAAGCAAATAACTAAAACTGAACTGAACTTTATTTTCTACAACTAATTATACAAAATCTAGAACAACTCAAACTCAACTACATGGTAGCAGAGCTTTTACTGGTCCACTGACATTCACTAATATAGGAACTAGGACAATAATGACTACTAGATAGGAAAATTATCTGAAAACTTCCCTGGTAAGGCTCAAGTCTTCGATTGAAGAGGCGAACCAACTATTGGGGGAGGAGGATGTCACTGCAGCAAGGTTGAAGACTAAGATGAAAACTCTAGCAGGATTTGTTAAAAGAATAGAAGATATACAAGACCGACTCGAACATGGTACAGATCCGGGAGAAGCGACGGTAAATGGAGAGCAAGGGGGAGCAGATCACGACTTCATTACTACGATGATGGACTACGATGAAGTGATGGCCGAACTAGAGGTGAGATTAGACACTGTGACAGAATCAACATCAGCGAGAGGTCAATTACCAGAAAATATTGCCACACCACTTTCTTCTGTCCCTAAAACTTCAATCAAACTCCCAAAACTGGTAATACCCACATTCAATGGGAATATTTTGAAGTGGCAAGAGTTTTGGGACTCATTTGAGTCATCCATTCATAACAACCCGGCTCTCAGTAATGTCGATAAGTTCAACTACTTGCTCGCACAGTTGAGGGGCGAAGCGGTGTTGTGTGGAAGGGCTTACTCTCACTGGAATTAATTATAACATAGCTGTCGATCTACTGAAAGAAAGATTTGCAAATAAGCAAATCATTGTAAATTCACATTACACAGCCCTTATGGACATGCCACCTCTAAAAACAAATGACACGGCTAAACTCAGGCGGGGGTATGATATGATAGAAAAACACTTGCGATGCCTTCAGGCTTTGGGTGAAGATATTTCTTCTAACTATTTTATTTCTTTAATAATTAGTAAATTACCGTATGAAGTTGTATTAAAAGTAGAAGAAATGAATATTTCAGAGCAAAGAGATGTTAAGGCATTATGTAAATGTATTAATAATATCATTTCAGCTAAGGAACGGTCTGAAAGGCTAACAGGTATGTTTAACTATCCAAATTCTTCCTCTGCTAATAGTAAGACTAAACTTTCTTCACTGTCTTGTGAGGAAGGTGAAAATGATGGTTACACCACTCAAGCTCTTGTGGAAGCGATAACTGCATTTGTATATTCTGTAATGGTAAACACTGGAGTGACCAGTGCTCCAAGTATCCAACTGTAGAAGAACGGAAGAACAAGATAAAAGGTACGTGTTTCGTATGTTTAAGGAAAGGGCATTCAGTTAAACAATGTACTTTAAACAAAGCTTGCTGTTACTGTAAACAAAAGGGTTACCACCATAGGAGTTTGTGTAGTAAACAATTTCCCACAACTAACTCACCTAGTCAATTACATGTTGTGAAAAATGAAGAATCTCAATCTCATATTGTTATTAAAAATTTTCCAACTTGTAATGAAGACGATACTCCAAAACCACAGGAGGAATCTACTATGTTTTCGGTCAATGAAAGTGTTGTACTACAAACTGCCGTGGCGAGTTTGTATAATACTGAAACTAATCGGTCGATACGTTGTGGAGTTCTTCTGGATACAGGAAGCCAAAGGTCTTATGTATCCAAAGATCTAGCTTCAAAACTTAACTTAAAGCGAAGGGATACTCAAATACTTTCTTTGTTTACCTTTGGAAATCATCAGTCTAAGACCATTGAAACTCAAACCGTAGATGTTGGGTTGCAACTTCAGAATAATGAGCTTTTTACTATCCAAGCAAATGTTGTACCTCATATTACCGGTAAACTATCTCATAAAACTACTTTGGATGTAAATAAAATAGCATCTTTATATCCAAACCTTAAACTAGCTGAGGGACAACTAACTACAACTCAAGTAGATTTGCTAATTGGGAATGATTATTATTTTGACATCATATCAGAAAACAAAGTTCAATTATCAAAAGGTTTGTATCTAGTTGACACTAAACTAGGCTGGATTGTTAGTGGTAGGGACAGAACGCAAAATCATCAGTCTGTGATGTATGAGTCATCATTTCTAACACTTCTACAACCAAATAACTTATTTCCAAAGTCACTAAACTTTGAAGTGTCTGATACCCACATTTGTAATGAAGATGACATAACAAATTTATGGCGTTTGGAAACTATTGGTATACGCGATGATCCTCATATTAAAGATGATGATATTGCCTTGCACCATTTTAATGGTTTCAAAATGGTAGATATTCCGTCACTTGGCCTTGGAAAGATTTTCCACCGGATTTGCCTACTAACTATAATCTATCTCTTGGACGTTTAAAATCGTTAACTGACAGACTTTCAAACAAACCAGATTTACTTACTGAATACAATTCTATCATTGAAAATCAGCTAAAGGCAGGAATTATTGAACCTATAAATACTAAAACTGATGAATGTTCAGGAAACATTGTACACTACATACCACATCATCCTGTAGTAAACGTGTCCAATAGTTCAACAAAACTTAGGATCGTTTATGATGCTTCTGCTATAACAAAAAGCAACAACAATAGCCTCAATGACTGTCTTTATCGCGGTCCTGTAATTTTGGAAAACTTGTGCAGTTTGCTATTTTGGTTCCGCATGAACGCTGTAAGAATCACCGCTGATATAGAAAAGGCCTTCCTCCAGATAAATCTTCAAAGCCCGGATAGAGATGTAACTAGATTGTTATGGTTAAAAGATCCTTTATCAGCACCTTCTCAAGATAACGTAATAGAGTACAGATTTTGCAGAGTTCCATTCGGAGTGATATCTAGCCCATTTCTGCTTAGTGCTACAATTGCTTACCATTTGTCCCAATCACAACCCTATCAAATTACTGAGAGATTAAAATCGTCATTTTATGTAAACAATATGGTCATTAGTTGTAGTAGAGAACAAGATGCAATAACGGTTTATGAAACTGCTTCTAGTTTATTTTCTGATATTAACATGAATCTTCGTTGTTGGTGTTCAAACTCAAAGACTCTTATGTCTCATATTTCAACATACAAAACTACTTCTGAAAATGAAACTAATGTAAATATGTTTTTTTTTTTTTTTTTTTTTAAGTAGAGGCGGAAAAATGCATTACGCACACAGGTGGCCAGCCTGTAGTGTGGGGCTCCCCTAAAAAACGGGTTTACCCACTAAAAAAACCTCCTCCACTCTTTAGGAATCTAACCTGGAATTGTTTATCACATTACGTCAGGCTAGGCCTAAATTTGGCTTACGCCCGTGGGGCTCGCTCCTTATCCAGCCGCTCGATCAAGGGATCTGGGCCACTTCGCGGTCCAGATCGGTTTTCTTTTCCAGGAGGATGCCCCGGACGAACTGTGACAAACAATCCCAGTTGCCCTCATCCTCCAAAATCTTTTGGCAGACCGAGTCCACCGAAAATGCACCAAAGATTTGTGTGGCTTCCAGGCGGGGCCCTTCCCAACGGGGACAGCGGAAGAATGTGTGTTCCGCATCGTCGGGAACACCCGGGCAATAAATGCAGTCCGGTGAACCGGTCTTTCCCATCCGGTTCAGGTACGACCGAAAATAGCCGTGACCTGTCAAAAATTGGGTCAGGTAGTAGTCCACCTCCCCATGCCGCCGTTCCACCCATGGTTGGACCTGCTTGATAAGTCGCGCAGTCCATCGTCCTCGGGTGTCGTGCTCCCAGCTGTGTTGCCACTGCTGGAAGGTTCGGGAGCGCTCTTCTGTTCTTGCCGTGTCCTTGCCGATCTCGCCTTGTCTCTGATAAATCGCTTTCCTCTCCCCTGCCAAGAGCTTGACAGGGATGACTCCGGCGACCACCAGGACGGCAGGCTCGGACACTGTCCGGTAGGCGGAACACACCCTGAGCGCAGCTTGACGCTGAACCCGGGCGAGTCGCAACCTGTAGCACTCCTTATCTAGAGCGCCTGCCTACACCTCTGCCCCGTAAAGGAGCACGGACTGGACCGCGGACATCAACAGACGTCTTCTGCTGGATCGGGGACCCCCGACATTGGCCATCAGCCTACTAAGTGACTACCTTAGCGGCCTTGTCCGCCGTACGGAAGATCTGATCCCTCCAGCTTAACTTGGTGTCCACCATAACCCCAAGGTATTTGGCGGCACGAGTTGATGTGACCACCTCCCTTCCCACTCGGAGTGGGACGACGGTGTCGATCCTCTTTTTCGTGAGGATCACAATCTCCGTCTTACTGAGAGCAAGCGAGAGACCGTGATCTGACATCCAGGTGTTGACCACACGCATGACTCGGTTCAACTTTAGTTGGGCCAGCTCAACGTTGCGTGCAGCAATGAGAGCTGCGACGTCATCGGCGTACCCAACCAAAGTGGTTTCTTCAGGCATCTCGGACCTCAGGAGGCTGTCATAGGCAACGTTCCAGAGATCCGGGCCGAGTATTGAACCTTGTGCGGCACCAGAAGTGACTTCCATCGTCCGCATTCCGTCCCTCGTGTCATAAATCAGGCTTCGAGAGCGTAGATAATCCTCGATGAGCCGCAACAGATATGCAGGAATACGAAAGTAAATAATGTAAATGAATGTATATATGTTGGGTTTAAAATGGAATACAAGGCTAGATACCCTTCGCATAATACAAATAAACATAAATGCTAATCTTTCTGTTTCCAAAAGACAAGTACTAAGTGCAGTATCATCAGTTTTTGATCCCTTAGGTTTAGTGTCTCCAATAACTCTGAAGGCTAGGCTCTTCCTTAAAATGCTATGGGAGGAGAACATGTCATGGGATGAACTACTAGAGGAACAAAAGTGTAAAGAGTGGGAAACTATTCTGACTGACCTACTCAATATAACTGAAATTTCAATTCCTAGATATACAGGATTAATACCAGTCAACATAGAACTGCATTGCTTTACCAATGCTTCTAAAGACGTTTACTCATGTGCAGTCTATGTAAAGATAGAATGTCAGGCATCTCTAAAAACAACTCTGATGTTTTGCAAAAGTCATCTGACTCCTAAGTCGAAGAAAAATATAACTTTGCCTCGACTTGAACTTTTGGGTGTTTTAATTGGAGTACGGGTGTTAAACTTCGTGGAATCCTCTTTGAGCATCACAATAAACAGGAAAATCAAGTGGACTTATTCACAATGTGTGTTACATTGGTTATCCTCCACAAAACTACTTCCAAAGTTTGTGGAAAGAAGAGTGAAAGAAATTAAAGCAAGCGTTAACACTCAATTCAAATATGTACCAACTCAAGAAAACCCAGCTGACATTGCTACTCGGGGTAAGTCGGTAGAGGAGTTGAAATCCAGCATTGAATGGTGGACAGGTCCATTGTGGTTATCTTTACAGGAAGACTTATGGCAAACATGGTCTTGTAATTTTGATAACATTCCAGAATTAGAACGCAAGGAACTAAAGGAAGATGAAGAGATAACTTCTTTGGCAATTAAATCTGATGACATAAATAAATTGGGACCATATAACATAAACATTGAAAGATTTTCATCACTTTAAAAACTTTTGAATACGACAGTCTATTGTAAAAGATTTGTCGACGGGTGTAAGAAACTTAGGCGAGCAAAAAATGTTATCCCAACACCTGAAGAACTCAAAGAAGGCCGGTTAAAATGCCCGGCTAAATCAGAAAACGGCCCAACAAGATTTACGGTTGTGGGAGTGTTGCCAAAGGCAAATAATATTTTTTACTGTTTTTATAATCAGATGTTTAATTTAATTTAACTTTGTTGTTTGTTTACTTTTGGGGATTAAGAATAAAATGAATGTTAGATTAAAACAAATAACTAAAACTGAACTACACTTTATTTTCTACAACTAATTATACAAAATCTAGAACAACTCAAACTCAAATACAACTGCTCCATAAAGAAGCACGGACTGGACCGCGGACATCAATAGACGTCTTCTGCTGGTTCGGGAACCCCCGTCATTGGCCATCAGCCTACTAAGGTAAGTCCTCAACCAGGGTAACACACCTACTTTTCGGCGCCCCGGGCAGAGAGGCACGATCCCCTTAATCACCTTTGCGTCTGAGTCGCTTCTTCCAAGGATCTCTCACTGGAGGATTGTGGAGGAATACAAGGGTAGCAACCACCAGTTTATCGTCTTTGAATATATTAAAATAATTTATACGTAATTTTAACCTATTTTAAAATAAGTTTACAATCATTTTAATATAAAAATCCAAAACTATTTAAGTTTATTATAAAATTCAAATATTTTAAAGCAAAAGTAATATAAGTAATGAATTAAAATTCTAATTCATAAAAAAATAAGATTATTATTTTTACTCACGAATTAAACTGGTTGCAGAGAAAATTTAAATTAAGTTTCCTATGTTATTTTTTTCGGGAAATTAATAGAATCTGGCTTTTCTACCAACTCTGTTTGAGAAAATTTAACGTCATCCAATACTTGATACATTAATACTTACACTTTAACCCAAATGACTCGAATGAAAGGCGTCGAATAAACATTTTGTATTTATAAAATGTCAAAGTCTAATAATTTAATGTTTTATAGGTATAATTTTTAACATTTAAAACATCACAGTCAAATAACATAAAACTTTTTATATATTGAACATTTTAGGTACTCTAAAATTATTTTCAACTGGAATACCTTTATAAAACTGTAGATTTTTGTTACCATTTTAAACGGCATCGTGTAATCAAAATACATTCAAATTGCAATATGCATTTCAAATGTAATCTTAGTACATTTCGAAAAATGCAAGACAATTGCACTTAAAATGTGTTTAAATCACATTTAAAATGTATTAAATCATTATATTTCATTAAATGAATTACATTTTTGCGAGGTCTACTTCATAAAATGTATTTGTAATAAATTTGTGTTCCGAAAAACAATATTAAAATACGATTAATGGCGTTTGATTTTGATAAAAAAAAATAGAATTCCTTAATATAGGAAGTTACAAAGTCTCTTTGAAATCTCAATCTATACAAATTATTTATACAGTTAAACTATGATAAATAACGTATTATTCATAAATGTGAAATATTTTAAAATATTTTCTGGTGTTTACTATGAGATTAAAAAATTTGGTGATAAAACTTCGGTTATCTTTTCATATAATTAATGTTTTTCATGTATTCCAGTTTTCATGTGATATTTGACAAATGGTTGAGTTTTTTTTTTATTTGGTAATTTTTTATCAATGTCTATTTGATTACCGAAAGATACCACGATTGCTATTAGCCCAGTAACTTAGTTTTCAAGAATATAACAAATTAGTGACAAGCTGATTTTTGGTGTGGTGATAGTACATGCTAAGACAACTATTTTCGAAAAGTTCCCCTCATTTCCCCCCTTGCTTCGTTTGGTATCACGTTAAAAACTTTTTAACTTATTAAAATTACTAACTTATTAACTTAACTTATTCAGAATGAAAGTGTTCTATACTAAATAATAATATCTGCAATACTCTTCGTATTTAAGGCCTTTTCTGGCTTAATTATAAATTTTTAATGTTTTATTGTATACATAAACATTATAGCTTTTAAATTCACCGTTACCTTAATATCAATGTATGTTATAAATTAATATGGTCTATGAATCTTAGTCCATTTTAGGCAATATTTTTCATAATTTTTATCAACCTTTTTAAAGCAAAGGTATATGGAGAAAAAATGCAATTTAAGTAAAACTTTCTCAGATACAAACTTGGAAATACGATAATTCTCATTATACATGTTGAGAGAATGCTATGACCTTAAATTTGAGACCAATCCAAATGATTATAAACCTTCATATCACTAGATTAATGACATTATTGGAACATACCGTTTTTTTCTCGTTCGCTTCCTTTTTCATAGCAGCATTCAAAGCGTCGCAATTTTCGCATTTTTCTGCCATTGTAATTTGCAGGACTGCAAATTGCAAATTTCCATCTTTATTGAATAATTCCATGATTTTTCTCTGAAACATATACACTTAATATGAAGAGTCAATAAGTGCATGAAACCCCTATTTATATATCTATATATATGAAATGAATAAAAGACAGTATTACCTAACACAAAGGTTTTATTGAGCAGAACATAGCAAGATTGTAAACTAAATAAACAACAGATGATAATACAAAATAATACAGGAAAATAAAGACAAAATAAACAGATGATTTATAACATTCTTCCCCTCTTAATTTTGTTTTAGAGGTAATCTCGAAGATAACTTGGACAGCGACGAATCCGCTCACTCCGTCGTAGAGGTTGAGTTTGGGAATCATTTAATGATTGTTTTGTAAGATTGCTGTCGACTTCACAGTTAGGATTAGATGTTTCACTTTCATCCTTTTCCATGTTATCAACATCTGAAATTTTATTAGGCCTATCCCTAAAATTGTCATCATTCTCCTCTTCTTTTGTAGTACAATTAGGACTATTATTTGTTTCTGGTAACGAAATTAGTGTATCTTTACCATCAGGGGCCAGATGTCTTGTAGATACCGTGGTCTCTCTACCATCTGGGAATCTTATATGGGCGTACTCAGAATTGGCTTCCAGCAATGTTACTTCATCGACAAGTGGTTCATATTTAGAGTGTCTGACTTGTCGTTTCAAAAGAACAGGACCTGGCGTTAGTAACCATGTGGGGGTTGATGTCCCATAAGTTGACCTACGGATATGATTGAACATGCGTTCATGAGGAGTCGTGTTAGTAGAAGTGCATAGCAAAGAGCGTACTGAGTTGAGAGCGTCTGGCAAAACCTGTTCCCAATTTCTTTGATCCATCTTCCAAGTCTTTATTGCTAGTTCAATTGTTTTCCAAATGGTCCCCACGAACCTTTCAGCTTGACCATTTCCTTGTGGATTGTACGGAGTTGTGCGACTTGAAGCAACACCACAAGAATCTAAAAACTGTTTTAATTCCTTAGACATAAACGATGACCCTCGGTCTGAATGAATGTATCCAGGTGTGCCAAAAAGTGAAAACAAGTTTTTCAGCGATGCAATAACTGAATGGGACGAAAGATCTTGGCAGGGGTACGCAAACGGGAAGCGTGAAAATTCATCGACAATAATTAAAAGGTATCTATTTCTCGTGTTTGAAGGCAAGGGTCCTTTGAAGTCTATATTCAATCGCTCAAAAGGTTGTGTGGCTTTTATCAAGCGTCCTTCATGTCTGTAAAACCTTGGCTTAACCTCAGCGCATACTCGACACATCGAAACTACTTTGCGGATTTCTTCAAGTGAGTAAGGCAAGTTTTTACTTCGCACGTAATGATAGAGTCTAGTTTCTCCGGGGTGACAGAGTTTTTCATGGATGTCTGCAAGTTTCTTTAGGGTCAACTCAGTTGTAGCACAAAAGTAGCGGGATAATGCATCAGCAGCTTCATTTTGATTTCCAGGTCTGTAAACAATCTCGTAGTTGAAACATGACAGCTCGAGTCTCCACCTCAAAATCTTTTCATTTTTGACTTTTCCGGGAATAAAAGAATTGAACATGAAAGAGACTGACTTCTGATCGGTAACAATTTTGAAAAATTGTCCCATCAAGTAATGTCGCCATTTCCTCACAGCTTCAATAATGGCATAAGCTTCTTTCTCTACTGCGGCGTGTCTTTGTTCTGACTGAGAGAGTGTCTTAGAGAAAAATGCTACCGGGCGGCCATCCTGTTTAAGTGTTGCCGCGATAGCACGCTCGGATGCATCAGTTTCTACCACAAAAGGTATGTTGGGATCAATTGATGATACTACGGCATTTTCGATATCTTTCTTTAGAGACCCAAAGACTATTATGGCGTCAGGACTTAAAGGGAGCTTATCTTTAGTTAAAGCTTGGACCTTCTCAGAAAAACGTGGTATAAAATTTGCGTAATGAGAAAACATGCCTAAAGCTCGACGCAGGGAAGGTAGGTCCTTCGGTACAGGAAGGTCCCGCAATGGTTTCAATCGGTCTGGGTCTGGTTTAATCGTTTTGTTACTTATCACATATCCTAACAAGTGTATAGTGCGTAATGAAAATCTAGACTTTTCCATGTTTATGGTTAAGTTGTATTTGGTTGCCGCGTCCATGAATCTTTTTAAGTTTGTATCATGCTCCTCCTGAGTGTTTCCACCAATCGTTATATCATCTAAGTACACTTCAGTACCTAATAACTTTTCATTATCAATTATTTGACTCATTTTTCTTTGAAAAGCAGGAACACCATTTGTTACACCGAACGGAATTCGTTTAAAATGGAACAGTTTCCCGCATGCCTCAAACGCTGTAAAAGGCCGATCTTCTTCGCGAATAGGTACTTGATGATAGGCACTTTTCAAATCAATAGTGCTGAATATTTGATAGTTTGCTACTCTATTGAAAATGTCGTCAATCCTAGGCAATGGGAAAGCATCTAAAGTTGTGTACTGATTAATTGTTTGTGAATAATCAACAACCATACGTCTCTTATGATTCTCATCAGAAACTACTAGAACCTGTGCCCTCCAGGGTGATAGGCTTTCCTCGATAATCCCTTCCTTTAGTAACTTATTGATTTCAAGTTCAATAAATTTGGAATCTTGAAAGGAATGCCTACGTGATTTGATAGCAATGGGTTTTACATTCTTAGAAATATTAGGAAAAAGGATGGCAGGCTCCATATTGGCAGCTGCCAGAGAGCAAATTTCGAGTGGTTTCTGGTTACCCCCAAACTGCATATTAAGGTTACTATGGAGACTGAGTAAATCATGACCAACAATAATGTCTGAACAGAGATCAGGAAGTACATTCAGTTTAACACAGTCATAAGAGTGGCCGTTCATCTTAATATTAACTTTACACTCACCTTGAGTTGACGAGCACAAGGAGGTATTAGCCATAGATACTTGAATCCCTTTACCTTTATTAACATGTATTTTTAATCGTTGGGCTAAGTCTTTGCTTATAAAACTACATGAACTCCCAGTATCAATAAGAGCTTGTGCATTTACGCCATTAATTTCTACAGGCACTAAAGCTTTTTCAAGTGAAGAAGCTATACTAGCTACATAATCTTTCTTAACTGCTGATGAAATACCTTTTTTGTTTCTCGATGACTGTTGGCAAACGCGTTTGAAATGACCTTTCTTACCACATTGGTGACAAACTGTATCCCGGGCCGGACATTCACTCCTCGGGTGCCTTCGTTGGCCGCAGAAGTAGCATGAAGTTTTTACAGCTGCTGTAAAGTTGCCTTCATTTGATGGATCATTTTGTTCTTCTTTGATACAATTAATTGGGGTCGGATCGTGGTAATACTTGCTTTGATTTTGTGCGAGCTCCAATGATCTAGCCTGAGTGAACGCTTCATTTAAGTCAAGATTTGGACTCTCTAATAGTCGTTGACGAATGGTAGGATCTAGGAGACCAGCAATGAAAGCATCGCGGATACAATCATTTCGGTTAATTTCTGCAGATACTGCCTTAAAGTTGCAATCTTTACTTAAAAGCTTTAGATTTTCTAAATATTTGCTAGTTGATTCTCCTGGACTTTGCTTTCTTGTTGCTAGTTGGTGCCTGGCAAAAATCTCATTCACAGGCTTAACAAAAATGTTCTCGAGTATTGATATAGCATCTTTGTAGGTTTTTGCCTCGCTGATATAGTCAAATATTGATGGTGATACGTGATTAATCAGTAGACTCAACTTGTCTTGTTCATCAGCCTTACTTGATATGATGAAGTTCTGGAATGTGCAAAACCAGTGTTTGTAGTCTTTAACTGCTGAACTGGATTCAGGATCAGTGTCTAATCTTTCTGGCCTTAATAATTTGTCCATTGATTTTTGTTTGCTCAATAAATTGAAATGAATAAAAGACAGTATTACCTAACACAAAGGTTTTATTGAGCAGAACATAGCAAGATTGTAAACTAAATAAACAACAGATGATAATACAAAATAATACAGGAAAATAAAGACAAAATAAACAGATGATTTATAACAATATATAATACGTGATGCCCTTTTTTTGTTAACACTACTCCTCCCTTATTTCTGGACCAATTTTAAAGTTTGAGGTGTCAAAAGAATGGTCTCAGGTCGTAGTTTTGCAATAGGGTTTTAGAATTTTGATATTTTAATTCTGAAGCACACAGGAAGCCTTCAAAGTTCATTTTTTGTCCATAAGATTAACATGGGGAACAATTTATATTGAATTGCCAAATAAAACAGCTGTTGATAGTTAAACACACAAACACATATGTTAAAAGCTGAATAGAAGCAAATTGAACTGGTGGAGTGTCTAATCTGAGGTTTTAACCTTTTCTCAAAATAAATGTAGCAGGTAGTTTTTGCTTGAAAGTTTTATCTACGCGTATTTGGGCACAAAAATAAGTTTTGTAACTTAACCCTAGAACATTCAATTTTGTTTACGAAAGCAATGTTGGGAATTGAAATTTTTGATATGGATCTTATTGGTTGTCCGACTGGTATCGAAACAATAATGAAAGTTAACAAATATTAAATGGAATACTAAATTTGTGTGGATGGGTTTTCAAACTGCTGTAAAATATAAGGAAAAGGGATAGTTAGTTGTAAGTGTAATAACCTTTTTGTTTACTATTATAGTATAAACATATTTTATGCAGAATGCTACACATATTTAAAACCCTGTGTAAAAAAGACAACACTTAAAAGTTTTTTACCTCAAGTATAGAAAATAAGCTTATTACAAAAATGGTTTTAATAAAGAGAAAATTTAACCAAAATAAAAATGCCACTAAAAACAAAATGGACCACACCAAGAAAGATGTAGATTCTCTTAATTTTTGTGATTTCTTTATTTAAATTTTGTAATATCATGGAAAGTTAAGTTAAAGAGGATTTAGGCATAAATAGTAATGTGGACTCATACACTATGTCATTGACTACCTCATACAGTACTACAACAACAGCCGCAGTGAGTGCTGCATAACTCATACAGGACCGGGGAGCAATGAAATGTTAATTTTTATTCTTTTGTCATTTACGTTTTATGTTTGATGAACTATGTGGATAGAACATCTGTGAATTTATTCTAAATTTTATACTAAGCCCCTAAGACATATCGGCAAAAGAAATAATCTGAGCTAATTTAGACCTAAAAGAACGAGCACCACATCTCAACACTATCACATTGGGAAGTTGAAGAAAAGGCAATGAAGATCGATCGATGAAAGACCAATAATGTTCTATCTGATTTTCACTATAATGAAATTTTTTTAAAAGCAGCTCTGTTCATTACCATGGGTCAAAGTTTGATCACCAAGTTACTATAATAAATGCAGCGCATTGCGCTGCACGGGCCCCCTAGTATATTCTTATTTGGAGAAGTGTCAAACGATTGTTATATTTATAAGAACTTTATGAGATAGAATAAAATGAAATGAAAAAGATAAAATGATAATTTTTGTTTATTACAATAAACGTTTTCAAGCAAGAAAGAAAGAAGGTTGAAACCTTGACATAATAAACATAGGTAAAATATAAACAAACACGTTTTGGTATTTAAACTTTGGCAAACATATGATTTTTAAATTTGTTTGAAGTACAGAGAATAATTTTCAGTTGTGTTGAATCAAAAATATATAGTATCTTAAATTTAACCCAAGGCTTAAATTTAACTACTTGGTCTTTAAGTAATTTTAAAGACCAAGGCTCCTTCCGGGTTAAATTTAAGATGGTATATATTTTTTATTCAACACAAACAGGTGGTGTTGACACAACTGAAAATTATTCTTTGTACTCTAAACAAATTTCAAAATAATATGTTTTCCAAAATTTAAATACAAAAATGTTTTGTTTATATTTTATGTTTATTATATATATTACGTTTATTCTGCGATTTAAGTAAAGCTTTCCACACTGTAAATCATCATATACTTCATCATATACTACTATGTGTACTCTAAACACATATACCAAACCCCACTACTGAGCTTGAGAACTACGGGATTCGAGGGCATGCTCTTGCTTTATCAAATTCATATCTTTCCCATAGAGAGCAAGTTGTCCAAATCAACAACAATCAATCTCCAATTCTGCCTCGTCCCAAATCAGTAACTTGTGGTTTACCTCAAGGATCCATTTTAGGTCCTGTCCTGTTTTTACTTTACATTAACGATTTACCCATCAGTTTAAAAAAAAAAACTCAAATATAGTTATGTTTGCTGATGATTGTTCACTAACGTTCACTGCACGTGGCTAATCTTTTAGCATTGCAGAACTGGTTTAGTAAAAATAGTTTAAAGCTCAATATTAATAAAACCAATTATGTTGAATTTCATTTTTCTGTAAATAGTAAAATCACGTCATAAAATCAAGTAAAAAATATAACAGGAGCTAGTCACTGAAGTGGATTCTCAAAAATTCCTAGGTCTACAAGTTGACGGAAATCTAAATTTGAATAGCAATGTAGACTATGTCTGTAAAAGAATTCGACCTATGTGCTATGCTCTCAGCCGCCTCACAAAAAGTTGTAGCCTGGAAGTTTTACGTCAGTGTACTTCTCACACGTAGAATCTGTCTTGAGATATGGGACAATTTTTTGGGGTTTCTCAAGTTTAAGCAATTTTAAGAGGGTATTTATGTTACAAAAGTGGTGCCTTCCAGCTCACTCAGGTGGGTTACGAAAAAACGATTCATGTAGGCCATTGTTTGAAAGTTATGATATATTAACATTTGCAGGACTTGTGGGCTACGAGGCCTGTATTTTTGTTAAGAAACATTGGCCAGTTTTTGTAAAAAATTGACAGTTTCACGACTACCCCACCAGAGCAAGGAATATGTTGAGTGTTGTTGGCAGCAGCTATGAAAAAGGCCCTTACCATATTTGCTTATCCGTCTACAACAGGTTGCCAGCTGAAATTAGAGGGTAAAAGAGCGTTGACCCTTTTAAAGCTAAGCTGAAACGCCTCTTTTTAAGTACAGTGTTCTACAACATAAATGAAGTAATCTGATGTACTTCAACATGTATATAAATTTTTGTAAACTTTGCTTAGTATAAGTTACTTATAAGGGTTGTTCTTATTTTAATTTGTTTTTTTTATTTTGCCTTTATTTTATTGTGTTTACTTTGTCCTTTGAAAAAAACCTGTTTAATTTTGTATTATGACGTGTTCAAAATGCAAATCAATGAACGAATAAACGAGTTTGAGATTGAGTTTGAGTTTCTTATGACAAAGTTTCATCCTTCTTTCTTTTTTGCTTAAAAACGTTTATTGTAATAAACGAAAATTAGCAATTTATCTATTTCATTTAATTTTAGCGAATTTCCCATAGGGAATAAGCTATTACCGTAGGTCTCATGGTAAGACCTAAGCCCGGGACCATCTTACTTTTTCGTTTTGAGGTGCCCAGAGACCAAAAATAATAGTCATTAAAATTTATATATATATATATATTTGTGTGTGTGTGTGTGTGTGTGTGTGTGTGTGTGTGTGTGTGTGTGTGTGTGTGTGTGTGTGTGTGTGTGTGTGTGTGTGTGTGTGTGTGTGTGTGTGTGTGTGTGTGTGTGTGTGTGTGTGTGTGTGTGTGTGTGTGTGTGTGTGTGTGTGTGTGTGTGTGTGTGTGTGTGTGTGTGTGTGTGTGTGTGTGTGTGTGTGTGTGTGTGTATGTGTGTCCCTAGACACGATAACTCTCGTAAAAATGGTCCGATCGACACCAAATTTGGTAGAGATGTGTAATCCTACGTTTATTCTTATGAGTTCGTAAACCAGACATATCGACCTACCGAAAGGAGTAGTTTTGGGGGGGTTTTGTACCCCGAAAATGGGGTTTTTGCATTTTTCATATGTAATTATTACAAATTTTTAATTTTTATTTTAACCATTGGATGTAGCTAAAAAAAACAAACAATTTAGTATTTTGAAGCTTTGTATCCAGGGGCTTCCCCCCACAAATCCTCAAAATTACCATAAATCCTACGGTGTTGAAATTTAACGTTTATGTTCCGTTTTGCTAATAGGTGTTTACTAAGAAATAGTTTTAGAAATATAGCTTTTAATGTTCTTTAGGGCTCCGCCCTACATGATTTTAAAATGACTGTAGGACCTACGGGGTTGAAATGGTTCACATTAAGAAAATGTTTTGCAAAATTCCTTCAGAGCTCAACACACAGTAATTTGTTGTTTCAATGTCATTCTTAAGGAACAAAACTTTTGTTGCTCTTTTAAAGATTTTATTACTTAAAAATAAATTCAATCACGGGCGAAGCCGTGGCGGGAAACAGCTAGTTTAGTTTATAAAAGGAATGTTATAGAATGTATAGATTAAGGAATGTTCCACAGTACTTACTTGAATTCTTCTTTACTCTGCAAAGTACTAGAGTAAACTATTCCTTTTACTGACGCCTGCAACAGGGAAATGACAAATATATACTTAGCAAACTTCTAGTGGCATAGCTCAAAACTACAAAAAAAACGCCAAATAAAAAGTGCTAAATATGTCTTTAATGTTGATAATTTGCGCTTTAACTGAACAAAAATGAGGAGTTAGTTTGAAGAGCTTTCAATAACATCCTAGAGACTCTTTCATAAGACCAACCACTGGGGTTCAAAATAAGAAAACACTAATAAAACACTCTAAATACATTGAAATCAGATTTGAGGGTTAGTGGTGGCTGAGGGTATTTGGGGGATAGGAAAAAATCTCCATTGTAGGCCTAGGTAGTTCCAAGGTCTTTAAAACACCACCCCGCAGATTTTTTCCGTAGACCTAACAATTTATTCGCTGGACCTCAAACTGCATGTATAAAGAAAAATTCTTTGAAACGACCATTAAATTTGGTTTGGGATTAACGGAAGGGGGGGGGGGGTTTATAGCACAAAATGTCATGTATCCAAGAATGTTGGACATTTGAACATCTTTCCAAAAATATCCCACGAATTGTTTCTTAGGACCAACCGTTTAGTATTTAGACCTCTTAATATCTTAATAGTGACATAGTGATATACTAAGTTGATCTCATAAATTAATGTCCTTGGAAAGAAAAAATAAGTCTATAGCATAAGTTGTTGTCTAACTACAAAGTTAATTTGACAAAACGAAATTTAACCATTATTTCATCACCAACGTCGTCAACATCTTATGTCATCGTGTTAAGGCATAGCTTTCTTCGTCAACATAGAAAGAATAACTTCAATCACACTGACATACTGGCTCACAATACTGTCATTCCTCAATTGCCAACTTCCACAACAGATTAAGATGTTTCTTTGTTAAATCTGCACCTTGTAGCTTGACGAAAACTGGTATTCTTTTCAATATAACTTAACAACGAAAAATATTACTGCCCTTCCTCAGTCTATAACATTAAATTAACATTATAAAGGTTAATGTTCTACAATAATACAATAACGGCAATAATCATGGTCTGTTGTTAAGAACAGCACAGAAATGTTTCTCTGCAGCTGTGTGTATTAGCCTACTCCTCCCACATTAAACATCAGGTTTTAGGTCTAAAGATAATTAAATCAAGTAGGTAGTGTACAATAATTGTTTGAATCCAGTGGATTGTTAAGCTTACAACGCAATCCATTATTTAACACAATTTCAACGTTAACTGAAGCCCACACGTGGGGTTTGATAGCACGGCTTGCGGTTTGGGGAGAATTTGTGTTATTTAACGGGGATTTTTTTGATTGGGGGGGGGGAGGGAAAGATTATTCCCATAGCCCTTGGTTAAAATTTTTTTAACCCAACAAGTCCTTTGAGGGTCTAATCTTGTGTGGAGTACGGGATGGTAACAGTGAAAACCGTCTGAAATGGCCGTGATAATTAGCTCAAAACAAGCAGCCTTGGCGACCGTTTCAAACTGGCATTCAGAATTTTATCTTGAAAAAATTAATAGAAATACATTTTTTAATTGAAGGGAAGGGGTTTAACATAATTCTGTAGTCTATGCTAATTTGGCTTACGGTACCACTACACTAAGAATAAACAAGTTTTATTTTTAGGTTAGTTTATTATACTTCTAAATAGTAAATAAAGTACGTTCCTAAGTTAAAAAGAATTTTAATAACAGTAATGAATAATTTAATTCTAACCCATAAGTTAAACAAGTAGCTTGTAAGAAGTTTATTTGCTTCGGTTTTTATTCTTTTCCGTATAGGACTCTAATATAAACAGACGTTTTGGCCATCTACTTTTCAGACAACGACAAATAGCAAACACCTACCTTGCGGACTAATAACAGGACGGAAAACCTTTGTGAAAACCTTTGTTTTGCATGCAGTATGATGAAATATTTTTTAACATCACAGACAGGTAGAAAATCATACCAAATATAGGACTATTTGTTAAAGCATAAATTTAGTTTATTAAAACCTATAAACACACGTTACAGTGTGAAAATATGTAGACGAATTGATTTCTTAAAATTATAAATGTAATCTGCTTTGAACGGGGGTTATTGACATGATAGGGACGCCTTAGGAGTCAGATTTACTCATAGTTTCATTCGTACATAAATTTGAAGGTCTCCATTCGTAAGGAAAAATTTGCAAATCCAATAATTAAAAAATTACTTTAAGATGGCTGATTCGAATCTTTACATTGCAATCACATTTTCACATAGCCTAATTAGTATTTTGAGTAAGGATTAAGGGAAATGTCTATTGGAGAATGAATAACTTTAATCCTTCGTACGTTTTGCTATAAGGCCTACAGTTCAATTTTTTTTTATTTGTAAAATTTTTCCATGACGGCCTCAGTAACAAACCCTAGTGTCCCTACCTTTTTTTTGTCAATTTGCTGTACTCGACAAGAAGGTTCCATAATTATAAAATTATAATTTTTTTTATTTAACTAAAAATTCTTTACTGTTGTACATTGACAATTATACATAGGTCACATTATTTTTTGCTGGTCTTCTTTAAGCTAATCAGTCTTTAAAATATAAAATAAAACTAAATCTTTATTACTAATAAAAAATTCTATTTTTATCATTCCTGGTATTCTAGATACTCACCCAGTAGTGAAGAAGTAGGGTTACTACATCAGAATAGGCAAGATTTAACATGGGATTTCCCATAAGAAGCAGATTTAGACACAACTTTAAATATTTTGCTCTAAGATTATATGGGGTGTTTATATTTATGTACATAATATCTTATTATTATATGTGTGTATAAGCTTATTTGATATCAAACGGCTAGTGTACTCCTATTTCTAAAATTGTTCTTGTTGATTTTATGTTTAAGTTGAATATGCCATTTATTGCTCTTTTACTCTTAAAACTAAGCGTTTTAGAGGAAAATGTCAATAATAAAAATATTAAATTTGACTCTTTATTGCCAACTTTCCCGCTGGCAAAACTTGCCTGACCAATAAATAAAAATTTCCACACAGACTAACTTTTTCATGTCAAAAATAAATTTTTTATATTTTTATTTATTATTTATACTATGTTATTATTAAAATTGAAGTAAATATTTTATACCGTAATGGCCACCATATAGTCCAGTATAATACTTGAAAATATAATTTTACCTCAACTCTAACTATATTTATTTATGGTGTTAATGAAATGTGGCACTAAATATTGCGCCGAGCGCTGGCCCCCTGCGCACTGCACCAGTCCTATGTGCTTCTTCTATTTTACTGTCTTTGTTGTGAATGCACATGTATGGTAAAATTGTTAGTGTTATGGCTAACTCATGTTATTAATGCTGAGTAAAAAGCGTTTTTCTTCAAAAATGATTTTAATAAAGCTTTGAATTTATAGTGGCGTCTTGTAATTGCGTGTGATTTGGGAGTCTGTTGAATAAATGTCGTCCGATATTTTGAGGCAGGGCTGCTGAAAGTGTTTATCTGTGTGGTGTCTGTCTATGATTGTGCCGATGACGAATATTATGATTATGCACGTCTACTCCTCAGCGCAAGGAAGAAAATTTGAATTTGTAGAAATCTAACATTTCATAGATATACAAAGAATATAGAGTTAAAAATTAAATGTCTAGAAAAATGTTCGGCAAGATGTTCTTTTATTTATTCCGACCATTATTCGAATAGCCCCTTTTGCAGCCTAAATACACGCAAAAGTTCAGTCTCAGAAGCTGATCCCCATTAAATAATACCGTATGTCAGTCGTGACTCAATAAGAGAATAGTGAATTAATCGCATTATTAAAATTTTTTTGAAACTATTTAATAAAAATAACTGTGATGATAATTTTGATCAAAGGGTGTCTATGTATGGAATCCACGTAAAATTTGCATCACGGTTTTTAATTTAGGGTTCATCAGGGGGTTATAATTAGGCTAAGTAAAATATGTAACCGTTACAATCTGAACTGAGAGAGATTTACTGTATGGACACAAATTATTCCTCCTATCCAGGAAATAAATCATTTAGTCACTATTATTTATTTTAACATCTTAAAAAGTTGAGTGAAATTAGATCCAATTGGTAACTTTTTTTAATGTTGCTCTAATATGTAAAAGAGATTATATTAAGTCATAAGTCATTTTATTCGTTCAAATATATGCGGTACAATGAACACGTTAGTAATATAAATAGGAACTTAAAATGCTATCCTCAAACAAATGAAATAAATCTTCACCTTACTGCAAAACATATAGGCTTTCATACAAACATCATCCAACCTCACTTATGGAGTAGGGACTTAGGGCTAAGAAATGCTCCTTAACTCTCTTTTTAAATCACGTAAAGTTATTTAGTTGTCTTATTTCAGACGGTAGTTTATTGTAAATTTTACTACACAAATAACTGGGTCCCTTTTCAAAACTTGCTGTACAGTGTCCAGTCAATGAAAGCATGTTTCTAGACCTAGTAGGGTAGTTGTGAAAATCTCTATTGGTCTCAAAAATATCTAAATTGTGTTTAACAAACATACATGCTTCATAGCCAACCAGCCCGCAAAGGTCAGAATATTTAGTTGCCTAAAAAGAGGCCTACATGACTCTGACTTTTTCAGCCCACCCATTGCTCGGAGACACCACTTTTGCAAAATAAAAACCCTGTTAAATTTGAACGGACGAGAATCCCCAGAATAAAATCCCATATCTTAAGATAGATTCCACATGGGAGAAGTAAACCGCACACAGAACCTCGATGCTGCAGACTCTGGAGAGACGACTGAGAGCATAACACATTGTTTTACTCTTTTGCAGACGTACTCCACATGCAAGCACCAGGTTAGCCCTCCGTCAATGTGCAGACCAAGAAATTTTTGGATGTTACTTCTTTTAATGGTTTCATTCGCCAATGTTATTCTTTTGCTCTCTGTTAATTTTTTATTATTTACTAAATGAAATTCAACGAAGTTAGTTTTACTTATGTTTAATTTTAAGTGATTTAATTTGAACCAAGATTGAATTATGAATAACTGATCATTAGTTGATGAAACTGTTTGATTTTCCGTTTCTCTAGAAAAACACAACGAGCAATCATCAGCAAACATAACCAGATCAAGATCTTTTGAAACAGTTGGCAGATCATTCATGTACAACAGAAATAAAACAGGCCCAAGTACTGACCCTTGAGGAACTCCCCTAAACACTCATTAAATTAAGTACAGTAATTCTCCGAAAAAGTACAAAATAATATAGTTAAAGGGATAACTCGATAAACAATAACTTATGCGTTGTTGCAATGGTGGGGGGCAACATTTTTTAGGGGGGGGGATTTCTGCCTTGGCCTTTGCGGGGGATGAGCACCCCTGACTGCAGTGGTAGGAGAAGCAAAGTCATCGCAAGTTTTATTGCGTTGTAATAACTTTAATTATGATTACAGTTATAAAAACACGTTTACCGCGTTACGAGATCCCGAGGTCTACCTTAAATAAGACGTCGCCACATTGGAATTCTGTCTTAAATTCCGTTTTTGTAATTTAACATAATTTGATGTAGAATTAACATAGAATAATGAAACAACGAGATGTATAAAATTCTAGCTCTGCTTTATCGCTTTAGTAACTATAGAAACCACGAGCTCTATCGTAACGCACGGAAGTAGTTTGCTGGGAACTCGTGTAATAATTTGGTAGTTTACGTTTTCTAATTAACCTTTCACATTGTGGGCATGTGTTAAGCGAAGTCTAGTGCTGGTTTTTCACTCCTAAATGTCTGTTTACTTCACTATAGTACCGGGAGCCGAGCTTCGCTCTATAATTATGTTGTAAAATGTTACAAAATGTTTAAAGTTACATTTAAGTTTATAAAGTGAGGTTGAGATGTCAGAGCACGCCTTCAGTCTTCGCTTTTCTATAGGTCTTTTTTTACTTCCTCCTCGAGAATGTTGTGGGTGGGAGAAAAGTATTAAAAATGTAAACAAAGAACTTAAACTTACAATAGAGGTTTGAGAATAGCATTTTCCTAAAATAACATTTTCAATTTATCTATAAAAATGAAAGTATGTATCTTTAAAAACGAAAGCTTTGTGTGTCTTGAATAGGCGCAAAGACTACTGGACCGATTGACCTGAGGTTTTGTAAAACTATACTTTATTTATCTATCAGAAAGATTGATAGGCCTATTCCTGTTATTTATAAGCTTCTGGGTTTTGCCCTATTGACCCTGCTTATGTATTGTACGTAGAAATTTAAACGTGTATACAATATAATTATAAAACATTATAAAACTATAAAATTATAAAACTGGGCAAGTTTTGTTCAAATTTATTTATTCTTTAATTCAATTTATTAATATAAATAGACAGCTGTTAAAATTAATTCTTCACGGCACTGGATTATTTTGTTATTTTTGGTAATTTGACTTTTGCAAAATTATTAGACCATCTCTTTCCATTCAATTAATCTGCAGCATCTATACTTATTTAATACGATAAGGTTTTTTTTGTGTTGAGAACCCCTCCTACAATTTTTAACTGATATTCAAGTTTTTGGTGTCGTTAGATAGGGCTTGTTCTGTAGTTGTTTCTGCTAAAAATCGATGAAAATCAGACATAAAATAAGGGAGCTTTACAGAAATTAAATTTGAGATTTCCCATTAGACGAACATTGGGTTTGGGTTGAACATTTTAAACATCTGTTAATGTATAGCTGTAAACACGTGTAGTTTTTTTGTGATTACTAATATTAACAATATTGGATTGGTCGGTTGCCGTTAATTTAGAACTAAATGTTACTTTTGTATTGTATGAAAATAAATTGCTCGATTCCGAACAACAAGTAGACTAGTAATTCGTAAATAAAAATTACATGTGGCGTTCTTACACCATTTACCATTTACCATCGAAGTCATTTCTGCAGTCCTTGAAGAGAGGAAGAGCCGTCAATTCTTGCATGAATGTGTTTGTGTGTGTGTTTGTGTCATGTGTGGTACATTTTATTTTTTATGGGAGTGTTCTTCTATGAACTCACTTATAGTCCGTTTTTTTAAACCTGATCCTTCAAGGGAGAGATGGTGGAGGGGGTTTGTTTATACTTGCTACTATCCCATTGGCTGAAGCCTTTTGTTTTTTTTGTTGGTTTTTTTGTTGTTTTTGTTTTATTTCACTGTTGCATACCAGCTGATAATTTTACATCACAACATAATGTGTATCAGTTTTACAATATTATTGGTAGCAGTTGTTTTTTAATCAGTTTACTTTAGAACTGTTATTTTTTAACAAGGAATAGGTTTGGCTTAAAAATATAACAGCTGACTAGGAGCTACTGGAAGATATTATAACTTATTTAAAACGTTATTTGAGGAAATCTAAAACTTTGCCCTGAACTACCACCAATTAGCATATTAGGTTTTGTAGATGACACAGTCTTAATAGCAAAAAACAGATAGAGTGCAGTCCTATTATACAACACAATTACAAATTTATTTCATGACATTGGACTGAAAATCAACCCAAAAAAGACTAAGGTCATTAGTATAAAGAAAGGTAAGATTCAACAAGAAAGCTATTTTTTTGACTTAACAGAAATAAAATCAATTGGATCTGAAGACAAAATTAAATATTTAGGAGTAAACTTTGCACATGAAATAATATTTGACCAATGTGAACAAATTAACTCTCTAACAACCAAAATTGAAAAATTAACATGTTCTCCTTTCCTAAAGACTGAACAAAAGATATTTGTTTTAACTAACTACATTTGGCCAACTTTGATTTACCCATTTCAAACTGCACCATTGAAAAAATTTTCACTTAGTTTCTTTGAAGATGTTGACAAAATTTTACGTTCCGCTCTAAAGGAGGTATTGGATTTACCAAATGACACTCCAAGCGCATTTTTTTACAGTTCTTCAAAATTTAAAGGATTGGGCCTATCAAAATCAATATGGGAAGCAGTATTGCAACACATAAACATTTGCCGCGTATTACGCGCAACAAAAAACCCATATCTTGATGTACTAAAAAATTTTGATATTGAAGAAAGATACTGTTTAAAGAAAATTGGACTAAACGATGACCAGACTAAACGAACAGTGAGGGCATTGCGAAACGCATTAAAAGACGAAGAATTTGAAAAATGGAGTAAACTGCCTTACAAAGGCAGAGGCATAAAATTATTCCAGCATTGCCCTAAAATTAATAAAAGCCTCAACTCATCACAAGGACTGACAGAAGCTGAATACAAGATGTATTTAAAATTAGTAAACAATGTGGCTCCGGTTAGAAGTATCAAAGGGAGGTCCAAGGACGGGAACCAGTGTCGGCACTGTTCCGACACTGAGAATTACATAGTTGAAACCTTACCCCATGTCCTTGGACAATGCCCCTACAGTGATCTTCTTCGTAACACGAGACACCACACAATCGGAAAGATAATTGCTGATCAATTCAGAATACAAAATAAATATGAGGTGTACGAAGAAGTCACTGCAATCGAAACGGGAGGATCTATTAGAAGAAGCGACATAATTGTCATTGAAAAAGAAAAACAAAAAGGTTTAATCATAGATCCGACAGTCCGTTTCGAAATAAGCGATAACCAGCCAGAAGAAGTGAACAAGGAAAAAATTAACATATACAAAAATACAATTCCATATTATAAAGAAAAATACAAACTTAACGAAATTGAAATTTATGGAATTCTTATAGGGGCAAGAGGCACAATACCCTACTCGGTCCAAGAAATGTGGAAAAAATTTAATCTTGAATGTAAATCAGTACATAACGTGGCGCTGACAGCAGTAAAATATTCAGTCAAGATACTGAAAAACCATCTATATAATATTAAATCCTAGTATCTAAATTTTTGTTTAGTATTCTTTGTCAATTGGCAGTTTACAATGTGTAAAAAGATGTAAATTTTGATTAAAATTTTCTTTATATTATATATATCGACACACGTTTGTCACGAGTTTAAATGTGTTGTTTACAGTTTAAATGTTTTGTTTACAGTTTAAATCCCTCCCCCACCCCAATTTTCTCGAGAAGGATCAGGCTTAAAAAACGGACTATAGTTTGTAGTAAGGTCATTCCAATAGATATTTTTTAGTTGCTTTTTAAACATGGAGGCCTTATTGATTTCTTTGAGACTGGTCTGTGAGGTGGTTAGGAAAGGAATTTATGTGTATGAGAAAAAGCAGTGGGCCGAGGATGGATCCTTGGGGAATTCCTTGTGTAGTGTTCTGGATTGACGTTTGACTTCATAGTTGTTGTTGAGGTGTTCTATTTCCACTATTTTCTTCCGGTTTGTGAGAAGATTAATTGGTTGTGGATTGCTTTTTCAATGTATTTGGATAAAGTGGGCAGCACTGATACGGGTCGGTAATTTGATGCTTTGGAGTTTTCTCCTTTTTGCATTTAGGGTAAATTAATTCTATTTAAGCTGCTTCAGGAATTTCATTTTGTCCTATGGAGGAGTTAATAATGTTTAATATGGGCAAAATTATTACTGTTTGACAATAACTGATTATTTGGTTGGATATTTGGTCGATTCCTGCAGAGTTTTTGGGTTTGAAGCTCTCAAACATATCTTGGAGATCTTTGATGCTGACTTTGTTAAACTGGGTCCGGCCTTAGAGTTTAAGCCTTACTTTCCCATAAGGATGTCTCTGCTTATTCGTTTGTGTATAGGCCTTCATGGACGCTACTTACATTTTTTAACATTTTTTTATGATCAGTATGTCATTTTTTTGCAGACGATTTTGTCCTAAGTCCACAATGTAGCTCGCTAAATGATGTCAATGATGTTGTTATTTCTAAGTCAACCCCTATGAGTGGTGCAGTACAAAGAAACCCTGCATGAATGCTGAGAAGGTTCAGGATGACTGTGTCACTGTGTCTGGGCAGTAGATCCAGCAATGTCAAATCACTTAAGTTCTTGGGGTTTCATTTGCAGTCCAATATTAAGTGGCAAAAAAACATTGAATATTTGGCTTCAAAATTTGAGGCGGATATTCATAATAAGATCACTAAGTGCTAGCGAGTGTTTCTGCTGATGTCTTTCTCTGTATTATACATCCATAGTTTTATGTCATATGGAACCTAAGTGTGGGCTTACTGTTCTTATGCCATTGACATTGACAGAATTTTTATGTTGCAGAAAAAAGGCCGTAAGATTAATGTGTGGCGTTCATAACCAAACACATTGCAAGCCACTCTTGATTGCTCTTAAAATACTTACCATCATTGTTTGTCATGTCATGCTTTTTGTCAAGGACAATATGCCAAATTTAACCAAAATATCAAATGTTCACAGCTACTCCACAAGGTTTAGAGGTAATATTTCCACGTCAAGGTGCATGTTTTCAACCACTGAAAATAGCCTTTGCTATCAAGGCATAAACAATATAATGCTTTGCCTGTTAACATAAGAAATGTATCTAGAGCTAATTTTAAGAATGTTATAAAAACTGTTTTAACAAAAGTCTCATTGTATAAACCTGAAGAGTTTTTTGAGGTTAAGTTTTTATGTAACAAACTAACCTTAGTTTGATTTTTTGACGATTGTCATAAACATTGTTATTGTTTCAATTGACTTTAAAGTATTTCATTTTATTATAATCATATGATTTGCACCTATGTTTTTCTTAAGGGCAAAAATTTAATCCATTATCTTACTATGTAATCCAAGGTTTTTCGTGTTTTGATGAATTAAACTACCTGTTATTTTATACCCTAGAATTTATCGCTCAATACTGGGTTTCCACTCGTGCTTTTGAAGATTATGCCCAACCCCCAACACAACTAAGAAATTTTCTCGTTTTTAATACACAAACTGGCTACATGGTTAAAACATGGGACTAACGTTTCGGAAAAAATTTTATAATCAGGTGATCGCTCCAATGCTTTTCTTATGGAGAAAAATGATTTTTATTAACGATTTTACTAAATATTTCGAGCGTTTTGAGCGTTTTGATGAATTAAACTACCATTATTTTGTACCCAAGAATTGTTATTTTCCATCCGGAACGCTCTAGCGCTTGTACTTCGCGAGATGATTTCCAACCACAAACCCCACTACAAAACTTTTTCGTTTAATATAATAGGATATTGGTTTTTTAACCGTAAGAAATTGTCAAATGTCAACATGACTGTTATTGTATTTTTTTTTTAAGTCCACTTAACACTCTCATTCATTCATTATGATGCATTTATTATTTTTTCTATCAATAAACAGCTGTAAAAATATGTATTCGTATTAATTTTACCTGTCATTAAAATTCGTATTGAACATTTTAATATCGAAATGTTCATTTGCCTGTAATTTGGTGAAGTCTAAGACAGAACGTGCAAAATGTTCATAACCAAAAAGATATATGGCATCAAGATTATCCGGGATCTAAATATTTCTTATGATCTTGAACACTCGTGGTACATAATGCGTCATTTTCGAGATGAAAATTGCGTAAAATCGCATGTAAATATACCGGTAACTCCAGATTAGTTTGTTACCTATGGGAACGCTGAATAATTATTAGTCAATATAATATATATTAAAATTAGCAATTTACAGTGTCAATTGTTATATCATTGTTTACGTACGGTACGAGACCTCGGGAAGTCGTATAAAAACTTATTTTCAAGAACTGAGCAGGCTGTAGGTAGTGAACAGTGTCCTAGTTCACAAAATACTTCACAGAGTTCTCTGTCTCAGTTCGTTTCTAGGTTATGATGCGCAAAAGATCGAATGGACCCGGGGCCTCGTACACTACAGATGTTATCATGCCTGACGGGACCTATAGTTCTCCTAACGCACACAACAACAGTAAATCCTTTCCTAACAGTAAATTCGGAACATAAAAAATTTCCATAAAAGCAGGGGAATATCAGTGTTAAATATATTAATATACTTACATAGCAGTTTTCCAGTGCCAGAGCCTGTAAAAAAATAGTCCATGTTAAATGGATAAATATATATCATGTTACTGACTAACATGACGCAGAGTATGGATCATCAAAAACAAATAAATTCGAGATTTATTATATCCCATTCAAAATAAATGTGCGGTCGAAAGACAGAACTGTATTTCCCTGCAAAAGGAAAACTCCCTCAATTCCCGTTTTTCTTCGCATGAAGATGTTATTTTAATTTTGTCTTAAAAATTCAGAGTAGAAAATAGCGCTGAAGATCGTGTTACTTCCCCTACTTGCAGTTGGAAGCGCTTCTTGTAACATATCAACATCAATATTAGAATATTGGTCGGGTTCACGTTCATCCACCGCTTCCACCGCAAACGGGATTTAGATAATCACGTGACAAATCCCAATGGTCACGTGATAAATCCCGGTGGATCCTAGTGACGTCATTTTGCTGTCATCTTATGAACCCACTGGGGTTTTGATTGTTGACGTTCACGTGCCTTTTTGCTAACCGCAAAACAAATCCACCGAATCCCGGTTGCGGTGGATTGTGGTGGATGTAACGTGAACCCGACCAATGTTTACGAAAAGGCAAAACATTGGCATAAAGAAGTGACATGGGACAGGACTGAGGAAAACTGCTGTAATGTAATAGACAAAAAGGACTGTTTCATTAGCGGGTAAAACGATGTAAAAACTAGTAACCAAAATATCACTAGCCTGATCAGCTGGTACATGTTATTCTTATGAATATCAGATTGATTACGTCACCGGCCTGACTCAAAAGCGGCATTTTCATTTTCCAACATCAAAGGAATGAAACAGCCCTTCTTTTGTTCATATGTTCTCCGCAGTCCTGGACATGAGATATTTAACAGCTGTATTATATTCTCAGTTATGATATAACAGCTGTATGATATTCTCAGTTATGATATAACAGCTGTATTATATTCTCAGTTATGATATAACAGCTGTATTATATTCTCAGTTATGATATAACAGCTGTATGATATTCTCAGTTATGATATAACAGCTGTATGATATTCTCAGTTATGATATAACAGCTGTATTATATTCTCAGTTATGATATAACAGCTGTATTATATTCTCAGTTATGATATAACAGCTGTATGATATTCTCAGTTATGATATAACAGCTGTATGATATTCTCAGTTATGATATAACAGCTGTATTATATTCTCAGTTATGATATAACAGCTGTATGATATTCTCAGTTATGATATAACAGCTGTATGATATTCTCAGTTATGATATAACAGCTGTATTATATTCTCAGTTATGATATAACAGCTGTATGATATTCTCAGTTATGATATAACAGCTGTATGATATTCTCAGTTATGATATAACAGCTGTATTATATTCTCAGTTATGATATAACAGCTGTATTATATTCTCAGTTATGATATAACAGCTGTATGATATTCTCAGTTATGATATAACAGCTGTATTATATTCTCAGTTATGATATAACAGCTGTATGATATTCTCAGTTATGATATAACAGCTGTATGATATTCTCAGTTATGATATAACAGCTGTATGATATTCTCAGTTATGATATAACAGCTGTATGATATTCTCAGTTATGATATAACAGCTGTATGATATTCTCAGTTATGATATAACAGCTGTATTATATTCTCAGTTATGATATAACAGCTGTATGATATTCTCAGTTATGATATAACAGCTGTATTATATTCTCAGTTATGATATAACAGCTGTATTATATTCTCAGTTATGATATAACAGCTGTATGATATTCTCAGTTATGATATAACAGCTGTATTATATTCTCAGTTATGATATAACAGCTGTATTATATTCTCAGTTATGATATAACAGCTGTATGATATTCTCAGTTATGATATAACAGCTGTATGATATTCTCAGTTATGATATAACAGCTGTATGATATTCTCAGTTATGATATAACAGCTGTATTATATTCTCAGTTATGATATAACAGCTGTATTATATTCTCAGTTATGATATAACAGCTGTATGATATTCTCAGTTATGATATAACAGCTGTATGATATTCTCAGTTATGATATAACAGCTGTATGATATTCTCAGTTATGATATAACAGCTGTATGATATTCTCAGTTATGATATAACAGCTGTATGATATTCTCAGTTATGATATAACAGCTGTATGATATTCTCAGTTATGATATAACAGCTGTATGATATTCTCAGTGATTCTGATTGGTTGGATTCTCTGCAACGGGAGGAACGGGAAAAATAGGGTAATTTTGAAATCTGCGTTTTGACCGCACATTTATTTTAAACAGGATGTAGTAACGGATTGCTGTGTAAAATAGGTAATGTATGTTTAATATTAACATAATGTTTAATATTAGAATAACCAGCTATTCATAAACTGGTACATTTCCTTCTAATGCGAAACACACTATCACTTTCACAGAGCCAAACACATACTTTAGTATTAATGCTTTTTATAATTTCATTCATACGTAGAACATTAAGCCGCGTCCGCACTGGCCGAACATGTTCGCCGAACAAAGTTCTTCCGAACTTTTGTTTGTTCGTTGCTAACCTTTTAGTATGTAAATCATATGGCCGGTTAATTGTTTTTTAAGAATGTTTGTTGATTTTTATGTTCGCCGAACAAGTTCGCCACGAATGTTCGGCCAGTGCGGACGCGGCTTTAGTATTTGTCATCAATAATTAATTATATGTTGTGTAGTGTATGTTGTACTGTTGCGCCGTCAGTCCTACATTAAAACATGCTGATAGGCGAGTGAGCAAAGCGAACGAGCTCGTCTTGAAAGAAAAAAACTTTATGTGCTTTGCATTTTAGCGTTTAGTCTTTGATGATATTACCATGAAAACAATTGTGTAATTTAACAACGCAAATTTACTGACCTGGGAACTTTACTATTATTTACTAGCTGTTTACCCGTTCTTCACACGGGGTGTGTGTACAGTTTATTAAACTAATTATATCAATGATTTCTCAAATTCAATATATCACCTTCAGTTGGTACATTCTAACGTGTCTAGATATCAAGTTTTATGCTTAATAGCTACCAGGTACATTTGTCAAAATCTTGTTACATCGATTTTTCATATAGGATAAAAGTTATTTCTACTAATGATTTTGTTGCAGTTTGATTAAACATTTATATTCGTATGGTGATTTACTGTATAGTTCTATGAGTATAAACTCATAGATGATTTAAGAAAACTCAGACTTGTTAAAAATGTAATAGATTCTTATGATATCTAATATTGAATCCTTGATTGGATGTGACGATAGTTATATGCCAAATCCAATGTACCCCACCCCTGCATATCTTGTTCTACCCATGAAAGATATGTACAGACATGTACAAATAAATTAAATCTAAATTCAAAATTAGTTAAAATTTTAATACCAAAACCAAGCGCCATTTCAGAAAAGGTGTTAAGGTGTTAAGTAAAACAACGCATCACCTGTCAGTAACGTATAGGCACCGCACCAGTGTAGATATTAGGTGTACTTAATTAAATTTTTTTGTCTTTAGATTTTACTTTTTTACCTAAAACCCAATGTGTTGCCAATGTATACAAAACTGAAAAAATAGTGGCATCCCATGTTAAAAAGTTTTGTCGAAAAACGGATGAAAATAAAGCACTGATGGTGGGATTACTTTTCCTTATTGTCACGGGGAGCGCTCTTTTTACCTTTTAAATGTCAAAATAAGCATATATTTGTTTGTTTACACAAAATAAAAACAACAACAAACTTCTGTAAAAATGTTCTGAAACCATCTGATTCCATCTTAAACATGATGAATGAAAATTACAGTGGTACTATCAGTGTTTTGTGAGCGACTTTCGCACTTCTTCATAAGAACCGTACTCATTAAATTCGTTCACATTTTAATATTGTCCCGTCTATACCCGAACTACTTGAAAGATTGAGCAGTTTATTAACCTCATTGGTTTTAACTTCATAATTAATGTGATTAATGAAATACACCTCTTTTTGTCAGAACATGCAATGAAAGATAAATTGGGAACTAAAATTAGTTTGCAATGATAATAAGAAACATTTTAAGATTTAAGGAACAAAACTAATTTTGTAATAATATGCATAAATTATTTTAATATTAATATTTAGAACCAAGAATTCGTTGACTTCACTCACTGTATTTAGGCCAGTGAAAAGTTAAAGGGGTTATATATGAAAGAGTCTGTATTTAAAATTTTTTAAGTGTTGCCATCTGTGGTGAAAATGACAAACTGTCTAATTCAGCTGATTAAAAAGCATAGATAAAGAGGTAGAAAAGATTAACATTGAATATTTCTTTTACTATAAGGCAGAGCCTTTTTGACAAACGATGCTTTAGAGCAGCTAAAATCGTTCTAATTGCACCATTTAACAGTAATAAAAATTTTCATATCATTTACTAAAGCCCTTGTCGTGCGAAAAGAGATTAAAGATTGGTATTTTAACACAACTTGGCTACTTTGACGTACTATGGGGTAAAGCCCTAAGGTCGCTAAGGCAATTTAAGTTGCAATGAACCTTCACACCACTCTAGTCTATGACATGAAAAAAGTTTAGACCATTAGGTAAAGTCGTTATCCCGTGAAAAGAGGACAAAATAGGGCCCATGAGCGTTACAGACAGAATGACAGAGAAACAGACAGACAGAGGGAAAGAAATTTAGATGACACCGATTTTGGATTCTGCGATGCATAAAAAGTAAAAATAACCAAAAATTTCAAAATTCTAAGCAATGTACAGATAAAACTCTAATTTTATTAATATAGATTTTAATTTTCATGGATTTATATAATGTTGCTCTTCTTTTTCAATGCTGAATAGTTTTAATGTTTATATATTATTTATTGTTGTCCATATGCAGTTTCTAGTGAGCACGGTTTTGATTGTTTATATTTGTTTATTTATTCATTCAAGCCATTGTCAATCTGAAAAATTGCATAGGCTACTTATAGCTAAAAAATAACATCAATTTAGAACTTTTATGTAAAAATCTTCCCACATATTTTATATCTTCTACCTCCTTATAATATTTTTTTTTTGCTGTAAATTCTTATATTTCATCTGTAAGATATTCTTCCACACTATAGTAACATTTTTCTTGAAGAAACTTTTTCACATTTTTATTAAATTTGTATAACAATTTTTCCTCTTTAATTCTTCCTGGTAACTTATTGTATAATTTTGTTGCAGAATACATGAATTGATTTTTATAAAAACTTGTGTTATGTTGTTGAAACGGAAAATTTTGAGTGGATCTTAAGTTATAATAATTTTCATGAATTTCTTGTAGGTTTTCTGCATTTGATGATATAAAATTGAAAAATATTAATGATTCATAAATATAAATACATGGCAATGTCAAGATTTTCCATTTTTCAAAAATAGGTTTACATGAATTTCTAGTCTTTAGGCTAAATATTTGTCTAATGCTCCGTTTTTGCAATTTGAATAATTGTTTCATTTTTGTGCTTTCTTTGCCCCACACAGGAATGGCATATTTTAAATACTTCAAATATTTATTTTAAATATTCATATTCAGGTTAAAATACCCACTATGTGAGGTCCCTGTCTCAAAATAGTGATAGTGATAGTCTGATAGGATTAATTTGTACTCAGTGTTATGTTGCACTTTAAAATACTTTCAGTTAATTTATGTCTAAATTTATCGGTCAGTTTATTTTAACAATTATTGTAAAAAAGCGGAGCCCTTCGAACAATTTATGCTTAATTGGTTTACAAAACATTATTGCTGATTAATAGTGTAGATCACGTATACAAAACTGACAACTGATGGTTAATAACACAAAGCGTGCCTTAAAACGTTTTTACCGTTAAACAGGCAACCCTAACTAAAGGGATTAATAGTTCAAATAATAATATTGTATATAAAGTAAATTTACACATAATTGCTCCTTTTCTTGTTCTAAAAATTGATTCTCATTTATTTATTTATTATATATTTTTCTGTTTTTCACCATCATAATGGCAATTAAAAGGGATGTTTTATATCAATATTAATATGCAATCGCTAACATTATTGATTGGCATCTTATTAATTCCCAAGAATCTGTAAGTTTATTTTGTTCTTCTAATAACTTCATGTTTCAAACCAAAGCCAAAAGTGATTTGCTGGAACGAGAGTGTATTCTGGGACAGAGACAAAATCAGGAAACATTTTTATTCTTTTTTATATTGTGTATGTGAAGATATAAAAGAATTAAATCATTTAAATTACAAACATGTATTATATTGAAAACACAGTTAGTAATGGTCTTGCCTTGGCAATGGTTATGAATTGTGACGATTGTATATTCAATATCGTTCTATGTTCCTGTAAAAATATCATTTTACATATCTAAGAAGAACATAATGTAAAGGGTTTACATTTATTTAAAAGAAAATTGTTGTTTTAAATCTTGTGATATTAAAGCAGTCTATAAAATCGTAGAAGTAGGCTCAGTGTATGGAAGAGTGTAGGTATCTGCATGTAGACACAGGTGTTTCAACATATGTTTGACGTCATATTCATATTATATAATTTGTAGAAGGGGAGATTGTGCTTGTTAAATCTGTAAAACTATAAAACCTCACATTCCTGATTTTCTATTGTCTAAATGCCTAGTCCAAAATTGCTATTTTATATTTAAGACTAAACTCATTCATTTCGCTCATTCGTTAAGGTCTATGTGGATAAACTTTTTAAACCACACGATGGAAATGTAACACTTTGGTTAATTTCACATCAATCGGTTTATTTTGTTAAATTTTAGTTGTTTTAAAAATATCGATAAGGATATTGCAGGTTCGATAGGGTGTGAGGTACAAAACCGTTCTTCCCAGTCTTTTAACCTTTCAAATTTCTCTTTACCCAATACCCCTTAAAAAATAAAGCATCCTTTAACAAAAATATTTTGCCAGATCAGTGCGTGTTTAGAGATTAAGATTTATATTTGCTTTACTAAATGTGAAATTTAGTAAAAATCTCTATCAGTTGATTTTTGTAATAGCACATATTGAATAATGATGGAATAATGGTTAGTAATGGTTTTGCTTAGGCAACAATTATAAATTTGAACTTTATATTTGAGTTCCGATTGTAGATTCAATATCGTTCTTAGTTCCTGCTAAAAGATTATTATTTTACATTTTGAACAAGAAAGTAATGGTAAGACCATACTTGTTTTTAAAAAGAAAACTGATGGTTTTTATCTTGTAATATTAAAGCAGTCTATGAAACTGCAGAAGTTGGCTCACTGTATGGAACAGTGTGGGTGTATGTGGACCCAAGTGTATCAACATATGTTTGACATCATAATCGTCCGCGGCGGAACATTTAACGCTTAGTCTAAGAGAACGTTTAGTCTGTAAAATTATAAAAAATAAATATTATAAATTATAAATATTTTATTAAAGGAAAATTTGTTTCAGAGAAGCTTTTGGTTATTTCATTTATAGAGAACATTCTTTGTGGAAAGAATATAGGGGGGAGTGTACTGGATACTTGGTGGAATAATAAACAGTACCAGGTTGACCGAGCCTAGCTCGTTGGTTTTAATTCACTTTCGATAGTGTCATGGTGATAAAGCTATAAATTTCCATCAACAACCAACTATACCTGTTCACAGTAAACAGCTGTTTCAAAAAGACTTCTTAACAATAATGTTCCTTTTTTGTGTACTTTTAGTTATTATTTCGTTACCAAAATAGCAACCCACAAGACTAATGTTAAAAATTACGATTTTCAAACTTAAATTTAGACCAAATTTGATTTTTTTCGGGATTGAGGCTGTTTCTTAACTTATTTTTGGGCCAAAATACTCTTAAATGCAAAGTTTAAGCAAAATCTAACCGCTAGATTTGGAGATCGTGGAACACACATCCCTTCAGACATTGCTCGGTTTATTGTATAGGATAAAGTTTAGCTGTCGTTTTTTTTTTTTCAAAAACTACTTTGTAAATAATTGTGATGTCAAATTTTTGGAAATGACATCGGTCACCTGGGGCAGTAAACAACTAAACAAATCGACAAAACAGCAGCTTAGATTTGTTTAGATTAGGTTTAGTTTTCATTTTAAGGAGTTATAGACTTTTTTCATGGTTTTCATATTTTTCCTATCATCTAGGGGCAACGAGTAACCGTAATATCACGATTCGTTCAATAGTTTAATATTCAGACACTTACATACGTTATTTTACAATATAAGATACAAAAATAGTAAATTGTAATTATTTTTGTGTATTTATCTTTATATTTTGTGAAATAAATACTGTAAATCGAATAAAATTTTCTGAGAAATACAATGGTATATTACAGTGGATAAAATTCAAGCAATAATAGGGAGTGAAAAAATTAAAATTTGTTAATCTATATATTAATAGGCAAGCATGTTTCTTTTCCTCCTTTTTTTCTCAGCTTGTGGACATCGTAGGAGAAATCCGCATATACCGTTAGAAAGCTATCGTCCTGTAGATGAGCAGGGTGTCAACTTGATTATCGATTGGATTAATGCAGAGAAAATCTGTGTATCTCAGTGTCGTAATCTACTATATGTAATGCTAATCTTGTCAGTCTTGAAGATGACCCTTAGAAATTCTTGTAGATTTGCAGTGAGGAATGATCCGTATAGCCGTTAACCTTTCGCCCTAAGCAAAATTCTCTCTATTTGTTCAATGCTGTGGCTATCTAATATATTCTGAATGTCAAACAAGAATCCTGATTTCCCGAACGATTTTCGAAATTATTCTGTAAATCTTCCCATGATGTGCTTGGATTTAGGTCCATAAAATCCGAATACCATTTGTACACAATGCTCGTCATATACGTTCCAAACAAGTCTAATTTATTTCTTTCCGACCAACGATTTCACCTAGCAGCAAGTTCAAATTTCTTTAAAAACTCTAAAGCCTTTTTCATGCGGTTGGCCACTAAAAATAGTCGGTTTCACCAAAGGAAAATTTTCTGACTTCGAATCGGCCATTGCGGTATTCAAGTTAGGTGTGATAATTTTCGGTGACTTAACGGCAATAGTTTATATCTGGAATAAATTATGGAAAATTGCTTTCAAAACAAATAGAGATTCATGAAAATAAATCATTTGGCCAATGTTTTAAAATAGCACGTAATTACGGTCAGATCAAAAGTGAAACAACACAAATTCAGGAGTCAAATTTAAGCTCGAAAGTTGAAGATCGATTTCAGGTACAGGGGAAGAAGATCCTTGGGTATCCACAAAGGAAATGTAGTTCATTAGTTTGTTTCAGATGTGGAGGAAGTCATCATATTAAAACCTGCGAAGTTTCTGCCGATGTAACATGTTGGAATTGCCAAAATAAAGGACACATCAGCAGAGTTTGTAAAAGAAAGAAACAAAACTTACGACAAGCTACTAACATGTCACGTGAGTCAGATGACGATGATGGAGGTGAGTGCCGAATTCACCTTTTATGTCTATGCTATCAGTGGCAGGAAAGCGAAGTTCTTTATCTAAGCTCTCTGATAATGCATATCAACCAGAAATGGATGACAGGCCGGGTAAAATAATGCTGGAATGCACCATCGATGATGAATACAATTCGTTTGAGTTAGATACGGGATCCGCAGTTAGCACCATTCCACCCTTAAAATGTATCGACCACTTGTTCAAAAAACTGTTTCCGGAAAAGAGGTTAAACAAAACAAGGATTCCGCTAAGGACTTACACGGGGGAGATAATTCATGCAGTGGGGTTTGCAACCGTTGAAATAGGGTATAAAGATCAAATCTCTGTAGGTAATTTATATGTCATTAGGGGTAATGTGGATTGTATATTTTTGGAAGGGAATGGTTTAGACTGTTCAAAATTGATCTTCCTAATTTAAACCAAGTATCGGAGAATTCTTTAGATAAGGAAATGTACCCGTTTGTAGAAAACCTCAAGAAAGAATTTTCCAATGTTTTCTTACCAGGAGTAGGTAAAGTACCTAATTATAAGGCTCATTTAAATTTAAAAACAAATTCTAAGCAGGTATACCTGCCACCTAGACCTATTCATTTTACTCGAAGGGATAAAGTTAATGCCGAAATTGACCGATTGGAAAAGGAGGGAGTTATTTCGAAATTGACTTACAGTCAATGGGGTACACCCATTGTACCTATAGTAAAACCAAATGGGGATATAAGGCTTTGTGCGGATTACAAAGTGTCAGTGAACAGGGTTTTGAAACCAGACCGTTATCCGATCCCAACTTTAGATGAAATTTTTTCATGCATCAGTGGCTGTAAATTTGTTTCGACTATTGATATATCTCAAGCATACTTAAATATTACCATGGAAGATGAGAGTGCAAAAATACAAGCCATCAGTACCTTTAAAGGAGTTTACGCTGTCAATTGACTCATGTTTGGGATCAAAAATGCCCCCACTGAGTGGCAAAGATTTATTTCTCAATTGCTAGACAATATTCCAGGGTTTACCGTATTTTATGATGACATTAGAGTTGTAAGTAAAACGATGAAGGAACACAGGCAACGATTGAAGGAAGTTTTTAGGAAATTATCTGATAATAACTTGCGGTTTGATAGTAGTATATGTCAATTTTTCAAAGGTAAGATAATGTATTTAGGGCATGAAATTTCAGAACGGGGTATATCCACAAGAGTAATGATAAGGTGGAAGCAGTAGTTAACGCCCCCGACCTAAAACAAAGATGAACTTAAATGTTGGTTGGGTCTAGTTAACTATTACGGGAGGTTTGTTAATCAACTCTCAAGTATATTGCAACCTTTATATGAATTGACTAGAAATAAGGAGAAGTTTTTTTTTTGGACAGACGAACGTGAGAAATCTTGGATTCAAACAATAAAATAGATTGCTTCGGATCAGGTTTTAGTACTATATGACCCTATGTTACCGATTATACTGTCGGTTGATGCTAGTCCTGTAGGGCTAGGTGCTACCCTATCAGACATTCTTTTGGATGGATCTAAAAGACCGATTTGTTTCGCATCTCAAACACTTTCATCAGTGGAACGATCTTATTCGCAAATCGATAAAGAAGCTACGGTTATCTTCTAGGGGTGTAAACAAGTTCTTCCAGTATTTATTTTCAAAACATTTTATATTACGGACGGACAATAAACCACTTGCTTCTATTTTCAATCCCACAAAGGAATTGCCACAGATGACTGCTCAACGACTGCTAAGATATGCAATATTTTTACAAGGCTTTGATTATTAAGTGCAACATATTGCTTCCAAGGATAACAAAATTGCAGATGCCCTTTTGAGAGCACCAATAATGGGAAAATACAGAGAAAACTTTATGGAAGATATCAATAGAGCATGTCTACATCAAATCCAACAAATTAATGGTGTATTACTCGTGAAACTCGAAGAGATCAAATTAAAAACCCAAAAAGACGCATTGTTAAAGTTGGTTTATGATTGCTTGTCAGAAGGATAACTATTTGTTATTAAAGAATACAAAGATCTTGGCAGTGAACTAAGTTTAGAAGAAGGTTGTATAATGAGAGGGGACTGGGTAGTTATTCCATTGAAGCTATGAAAAAAAGTTTATGTGAAGAGTTGTCCATCGGGCGGCACTGGTGGTTTTCTGAGTGGCAGGAGCGCTTTCGGCGTTTCGTCATTTTCAACTGCAACTCTTGCAGTTTCAGTGCCGCCCGACGGACAACTCTTCACATAAGTTGTATACCAACGGCACACGGACCCATACATCTCCTTCGTTTAAGAAAAAAAGGTTTTAAATTATATGCATTCATCTCATGTGGGAATAGTTCATAGAAAGCCCTCGCTAGAAGTTATGTTTTGTTGCCGGGTATGGGCAAAAAATTGAACAATTCGTGAAAAGTTGTGTACCATGTCATTTAAATAAAAAAAAGTCCTAACCTAGTGTGGCACCCATGGGAGCCTGAAATAGCTCCATGGAGGAGAGTACATGTTGATTTTCTAGGACCGATTTCAAATCAACATTTATTTATTACTAGTTGTAGACTCTTTCTCTAAGTGGCTCGAAGTTTGTCCAATGAACCAAGTAACATCAAAGAAAACCATAGAGTGTTTGGAAGAAATCTTTTCAAGATTTGGCCTGCCCTGCACTGTAGTGAGTGATAATGCTTCAGTTTTCAAGTCGGGAGAATTTCGTGAATAAGGCCCTACCTAGAAAGTAATGGAATTATTCACCGAACAATTGCGCCCTACAACCCTCAGAGTAATGGCCAAGTAGAACGTTATGTTCAAGAAGTAAAAAGACACTTAAGAAAATAAATTGATGAAAAAGGAAGCTTAAAAGAAAAACTTATCAAGTTTCACACTTCACATCGACGGACTCCAAAAACGGTGACAAGTAAAACCCCAGCGGAATTAATGTTGGGAATAAAAGTAAGAACGTCATTGGATATTTTGAGCAGTGTTGGGGAGTACCGCGCTACTTGTAGCGCGTTACTGTAGCTCCGCTACTTTTTAGTAGCGTCAGTGTAGCTCCGCTACTTTTGAAAATAAGTAGCTTGTAGCTGTAGCGAGCTCCATTTTTAGAGTAGTTGTAGCGGATTATTCCGCTACGTTACTCGCTACTATTGTTTCAATAAAATATAATAATTGTGGTTACATTTCATCTTTCACGAGAGAAGGTTAGTCAGCTGTTATGTTTTTTCTCGTTGGAATTGAAGATTACTTTCAATCCATTTCCACCACCAGACGCTCCAATTGAGTACCATAACCTCATAACCACAACATGACAATCACCAGTCTTGTTCTCTTTTGTGTTTGCTGACCACTAGATGCGCTAGTAGTATTCTACTAATATGCGCCTATAGAATAGAAACTAAACTGCTGCACTATGCTTGCACACCGCCAGGATCGCTCAGGTCGGCAATTAAGGAAAGGAATGTTTATAACAATGAGAAATGACGCTACGTCAATGAATTCAAATAAATAGAAAATTGTTACTATACTGCCATAGCGACTCAACTAACATAACCTCAACCACCTTGATTGATGTTAGAAGTTGATGTGAACGTTTACTGTAGGCCTACTTCCCGAACTTTGTAAATTTGTACTTAGTACTTTACAGAGTGCTTCATACCTATATTCTGTTTCTGTAGTATCTAATCTAACAATCGACATCATGGCAATTAGTAGGCCTAAAAGCGAGATTAGCCACTAAACTGAAGTAGAGCTAGTCCTTCTTGTGTGTATACGCCAATATTATTAACCCTAATGTGGCTGGTCTAAGAAAAATGTTATGAAGTTAATAGCATTAAGTTCCTGGTGAAGTAATAAGTTATAACTTAATAAATATTGTTGTAAAGTCTTTGATGTAAGTCTTTTTATTTGACAATTTATTTTTTCATGCCACTATTCTGTTTACATTACCTAGGCTCCATAAGAGTCACAAATTATTATATTAAAATGAAAATATGTCTAAACACAACACCAAAAAAAGAGTAGGCCTATATTAAAAAAAATTAATTTTACTTTTTAAGTGGGAAAATTGGGTGGTTATATATTACAAGAGAAAGACAGGACCAGATTGCAAAAGTGGCAAAGTAGCTTAAATTGTAGCTAGCTACTTTTTTTGAAAATGTAGCTGTAGCTGTAGCTAAGCTACTTTTTTCATAAAGTAGCTGTAGCTAGCTACTTTTAAAAAGTAGCTTCCCCAACACTGATTTTGAGAGCTGCTGTAGCATGGAATCAACTTTCAGTGGAGAGAAATAAAGGAGATAGAAGATTAAGAGAATTTAAAAAGGGAGATTTTGTCTTATTAACGACCATGGCCTAACAGCTTCCAGTGGGATACCTACAATATAGGCTACAAGTCTTTGCAAGAGACATTAAAAACAATAGGAAAATGTTTTGGAGAAAGGGCACAATCACAAAAAAGATTGGAAAAGTGACGTTCTTCATCTTGGTGGACAATCAGATTTGGAAGCGACATGCAAACCAAATTCGTAATTGTAACATAAGCAACGATCAATGCACATGATTCAGGAGAGTTTATTGTAGGCGGGGAAGAGTTGTAATGTTTGTTAAACATATGTTTTAGCGAATTTCCCATAGGGTATAAGCTATTACCGTAGGTCTCATGGTAAGACCTAAGCCCGGGACCATGTTACTTTTACGTTTTAAGGTGCCCAGAGACCAAAAATAATAGTCATTAAAATTTATATATATATATATATATATATATATATATATATATATATATATATATATATATATAGATTGGTCATTTATTAAGCCAAACCTCCGTTTGACTGGTCAATTATCATTTTATGCCTCCAGAAGGAATTTTTGCCTCCGAAATGAATTTTTGCCTCCGCGGAGGCATCAAATACTAATCACAAAACTCTTGAAAAATCTGCAGCCAGTTCTCATCTCAATTTCTCTCTGAATCAGAAGAGCAGCCATATTGGATTCGTTTGTCAACAATAAGCTGAATGTCTTGATAAAGGTTAGTATGTCATATTGTTGTATTACTTACTTTTAGCACAACCATAAATTAATTATAGGTTGACTGTGATTATTGTTGAAATTGAGTTAAATATAATTTATTAATCTTAAATTAGTCTGGTACGTATTTACAAGCCTACAGATTACTGTAAGTAGTGTTGTTAAAATATTACATTTTCAGAAGTCATAACTAAAGATATGGTTTCTGATATTAAATTATTAGATTTTTTTATGGTAATTCATATCAAACCTAACCAAAATATAAATAATTGAATCAATCGATAAAATGAATAAATTACTGTAAATAAGCCTACATTTGTTTGTTCAATTCATTCCACTAATTAACTTAAAATTAATGTGTTTTATATGTTAGCGATCAGTGGTTAATGGCCTAGTTTTAGCTTATATTTTATCATCATCATTGAGAGTATGCATTTGTTGCATGTTGTTAAAAATCAAATAATAGGATAACCTAACCTCACAGAGCCAAACAAAACTATTCTAGTTGTGTTAACTATCCAATAAAAGGCAAATATTTAATAAAAACTAGGCCTACCAAATTTATTTTTGATTGTTTTTAGCCAGGCCTACCAAATGTCAATATGAATATTTTTAGCTAACAATGCAGCATAGCTTTTTATTGGTTGACTTTGTCAACAATGATTTTTCATGCAGGCAAAACTACAATAAAGTTGAATACACAAATGTAGATAAACGATGTTTTCTTTTACCTGCGAGAAAAAGTCAGAATTATAAGATTAAAATCAAAGTACAGGAATAACTTCCACTGAGAAAAAGTATGAGTTCTGGGATATGTACCACAAGCTACTAAGTTGGTTCGCTACAGCTAATACAACTTTTATCTGTTGTAAAAATGTATTACTAATATATATTGGATGTTTAAAATTAATATTCTAATATAAATTTATATTCCAATTGACATTTATTAAAACTTGTGCAACTCTATAATAGGCTATTCAAATGATAATACGCTACAAATCTCTTAGTATGACTAGAACAGATAAATGTTAGCACAGCGGCAACGATGAAACTTGTGCCTTATAAGGCCCGTGTACACGTGGCTAGTTTACTAGCAGCTATTCGCTATTAGCACAAGCTAGGCCAACTAGCGCGAATGTTCCAATATAGCCTACACGTAGCTAGTAGAAATGGCGCTAATTTTAGCGCTAGTAAGCTGCAGAAGTAAATTCAGTGGACGCAGTTGTTAGTGCAGCTTTTACATAAATGTCTTCTGATAATTCAAATTGCAGTGTTTTGATACAGATTTTAAGAATATATATTTTTAATTTTGATCAGTTCAATTCTGTACCAGTCTTTAAGTGATTTAATTTTTTTCAAAGCAACTTGATACACTGCCATAATCTTTAACAGGAGCGTCTCGGGAGTTTTTTTAGCGCCCGTGCAAAAAAAAAAAAAAAAATTCCGCCCCGCCCGCTTTCCAACAGCATGCTATCCCCGAATCCCCCCCTCCCTGATTATCAGAAGCGGCTCAGTTGCTCAATTTTGGGTAATTCATGATAAAAATATCACGACGTGACATGAGCTTCGCCTCTTATTTCATACCAAAGCTTATAAGATGTTGGTACCGTTAGTATTAAACTGTAGTAGACCATAAATAGGTCGGTACTGATCACTTAAGTATTTAAAATGAAAAAAATAGGGAATTGTAGTGGTTCAAACATATTTTAAAAATATTTATTTCTAGATCAATAATTTCCAAGAAATTTTTAGAATTAAGGTTTTCCTTCATCTTTAATCCTTTTACGTTCCTGTTATTCTTCTAAGTTTAATTTTTTGACATGTCAACTCAGACCTTTATTTAAAACAAAGAGTTTTTATATATATGTTACTGGAAGGACAGTTGTAAAATGCCGGTATCTCGTTGAAAACTGGCTTCAAATATTAATATTAAAATATCAAGAATGTATAAAAATTTGAGAATCTCTACACAAGAATAAAACTGGGTAGACAGAGAGAAAAGTTTTATCGGAGTAGATAACCACACCGTACGTCCGGCAACTACGACGTTCTGATTCCAAGAAGTCAAGCTTGAATACATTGTATTACGACAATAAAAACACGTTAGCCCGATCAAGAAGTCCACATTATTCAGTCTTCAATTGCTTATTTTGTGTTTAACTAGATAATATATTTCAATTGTGATAAGGTAATTTTTAAATATTTTAATTATAGATTCTTAGGCAAATTACGCACAAACACTTTGCGTAATAGAAATAGGCTTATAAATTTCACAGAATTTTTGTCGTTCTTCCTTATTATACCTTGCTATGTATATATGCATATGCACAAGGGCCGCACGGGCCAGAAGCCGCGGCAATTTCTCTTGACTCTTTTGTTATAATTTGTATCTGAAGTATCAGACAAACAAGGATGAGTTTTGAATGTTTATATTTGCAACATAACAACTGAATAACCCTGTCAACGTTCCATTTTAGTTCAGATTTTCTTACCATCGTGCTTAACAAACAACAATGGCGAGTGGCGATTAGCGCTATAGATCCACACGCCGCTAATAACGCGCTAATTCGCTAACGCTAGTGGTCACGTGACTACCCCCTCCACTTATTAGCGCTTTTATTATCAAACATGTCAAAAGCGACTAGCGGCGAGTTAACTGTTAGCTTGCTAGTAGTCCTTTTCGCTAGTGAAGCGTTTACACGGTGCTAGTTTAGAAGCGCTAGTAAATTAGCTGCTAATATTAGCCACGTGTACATGGGCCTTTATTGTGGCAACATAAGCTGTAGCCTTCTTGTGTAGAACAAGTCAGACTTTCTTCTCAGATGCTTTAATTCTGAGTTTGAACTTAGAATAAAACATTTCACAGGTGAGCTTTACCTTTAGATCAGCATTCAGACTTTAATCTCTTAGGTAAAGATAAATTGTTTTATCAAGTTGTTGGCCCTAATATGTTTTAATATTCTCTCTCCATTTCTCCAGCAGAAGAATTAACTGGTAAATTTGGTTGTTAGTAGTTATAATAGGTTGTAACAATTAGTAGTCTACATTATATTGATTTGTTTATTCAGGGTTTGGCTCAAGCTAGCATCTTGGCCACCTCTTCAGCCGAGCCATGTGAGGAAGTCAATACCAGCATCTTTGTACTTTCTTCTACTTTTCATCTTCGTGATTACCTTCTGTGGTCTTCATGGATCATTGCCGTTTCTTTTTTCAGAAGGTATTTATATATTTCATTGTTTGGTAAGGTATTTATTATTTTGTAAAGGTAAATGCCCCAAATAGCGACACTGTATACCAAATACTGGTATTAACACAGTCACATTTAATCATTGATTATGATCTCTTTGTCGTGTGTATTAGCTACTTTAAAAGTCAGATGAGTTTACAATCTCTTTTTCTTTAAGAGAGAAGAAGGCCATTTGTTAGCGCTAGGTAGAGCCGCCGAGAGGGGGGGGGGCAGATTGGGCAGATTGCTCCGGGCCTCAATAGATAAAGGGCCTCATCTTCAGGGGGTTTTTCTCCATACTTACGGAAGTAAAATTTTACCTCTGCATAGGCTATGTACCACCATATATTTTTCAAGACCTATCAAAATCTAACAAAGTAGGCCTATAGCCCATGACTCGAGTACTGATCAGCCTGTATGAGTCTCCGAGGTTTGAAGCTCTGTGTCAGTGAACAGACTCCGCAGCGCCAAGCAGCCACATGTGCTATACCATTTGGCAGCTATACCACCTCAACCAAAATATTTTGCAACCGGTCCTTCACGGCCTCAATTTAAAAAATATTGCCATGTCTGTTTGTTGTTCCAAGTATAAAAGATACAAGAGATACAGTATATAAAATAAAAATGTCTTTTGGTATGGTTTATTCCATAATTAGGTATATATTCTTACTTTACATAAAACTTTGCTCAATATGACTCACATGATCGTTAGGCCTTGGTTAGGTTAGGTAAATATAAGTCTTTAGATAGGCCTACCAGTATTGTATACTAAATAAGACTGTAGGCTACATCAATAACAACCACTTTTAACATAGTTGGTTCTTCGAATATGACTTTCAGCATGGTTTGATTTGATTTCTAAATGTTTTTTATCTTTATTTACTACTAAATTGTCTTATTCAAGTAATATGCCATATTCGTATTCTACATGAAATTCCGCGTCATTTGAGTACCGCCATGACATAGTATAAAAATAGTTCATCTCATGGCTTTTCCAAAACTTTTCTTGCAATTTCCGGTTTATTTCAAATCGGATGGAAATAAGTTTCACATATTTGTAATCAGCTTAACATACCGGTTAATTTGAGTACCCTTTTGACGTATTTTTGAATAAAATGGTCACTATCCAGTTTCCAAATTTCCACCGCTTTTCCGGCGATAACTTTGTTATTTATGAACGGATTTTAATAATTCTTGAACATTTGAGTTCAGCTCGGTTTCCCCGTCATTTTGAATACCCACTTAAACCATTTTACTTGAAAAATGTTTTTCCGGTTTTTCAGATTTTCCTGCATTTTCCGACTTATTCCGTGGAAAAACTATCATTTTTAAAATTAGGGCGTAACTTTGGACAGTTTGGAACAAAAAAATTAAATTTTTAAGAGGTGGCACCTAAATGGCATAATTACCAACCCTGTCCTGGGCCAAAAAATTCTCTCGGCGGTCCTGGTGCTAGGAGGTTGAATGTGACGTCATTTCAGCTAACAATCTAATTGGTTTCCACTAGAAACATAGAGATCTTCATTGGGGAACAAGAATTTGAATAATTTGGAAACTAAATACCATACCTAAATAAGGTTTCTAAATAATATAATCATTAAAGGCTATCATTTGACAGTTTTATGCATAATTATAAAATATTGTTAGATGTTACTGGTTGTGTTATAGTATCATAAGTTAACTGATTGCACTCAGCACAAGTATAAATAACTTTTATAATGAAGGAAACTTAAAATACCGTATACAAAAAATGTAAAAAATAGGCCTACTTGGATTTGCATTTTTGCTATATTATGTTTAAATTCATATAATAAAGCAATTTCACTGAAGTAATTACTTCCATTATAAAGAATATTCAAATGCCTAGTTGGATCTTTTAGGTCAAAATAGTTTTAAGCCGGGTTTACCCGCAACGATAAATTGAACGACAAAATGTTGTCGACAAGTCGTTACGTTTTGTCAGATATCGGACGATCGTTTACACATAACGATTTGTCTGAACGATATGATGGTGCATTCACACGTTTCGTCTTCCCGTACAAGTCAGTCGGTGTTTTCCCCTCATTTGTCATTTTTATTTCTGTTAGAATAATCTTTACTTTTCCTTACTTACCATAAGCTTTTGTACAGTTCTATAAATAATAATAATAATAATAATGCTTTATTAGCAGGTATCATAACAGATACATAGCAATAGTAATTAATTAAACTTAAATATAATTTTCAATTTTACTATGATGTCCAAAAATCTTTAGATAGGCAGTCTTCAACATTGTTTGGTGTTTTTGTTAATAGTTTTTCCATTATACTTCTTTTAAATTCTTTTACTGGCAGTTCCATCCAATTCAAGGGTATCGTATTAAATAATTTTTGTTCCATAAATTGAAGATTTTTTTGAGATTTTGTGTACTTGCATAAAGATATTTTTAATTTATTTCTGTTTCTTGTTTCATATGAATGGTTAAAAGAATTTTGAGGTTGATTGTTAATTTTTTCTCGAACGTTTAAAATAATTTGTAAAATGTACATGGCTGGCAATGTCAGGATATTCAACTGTCAAAAAATGGTTTACAGTCTGCTTTTCTTTTTGTGCCACAAATAATTCTGATTACTTGTTTTTGTTTTTTAAAAACTTTTTTGGCTATTGGAGCATTGCCCCAAGCTGAAATTCCGTACAAGAGATGACAATGAAAGTAGCCATAATAAGCCGTAATTATTATTTCCTTTGTCACATTTCCTTTTCGCCTTCTTATGACATAGATTCCTTTAGAGACTTTAGTTAGAATTTTATAAACATGATCTTTCCAATTAAATTCCGAATTAAACTCTATCAGGAACTCCCGAGAGGCTTGAAGCAGGTCTGACATTTCTGTTCCTTCACTAAAATAAACTTTAAAACACTGGTAAGCAACGAAACTTCAATTCTTATATAACAAATGGAACGTATTCAGTGATCACTCAAAAATACGAGACGAGATATGAGACGGCGACAAAACTGCGGTTGGTCGAGACAGGGTGTATCTGTTTACACGCTACGTCTTGTCGACGCCAACCCGCGTAGCAACGATTTGTCGTTGCGATCTCAAGAGATTAGTGCAAATTTGCACAAACCTTCCGATCTGGCTCCAACTCCGACAAGTCGTAACGACTTGCGGTTTACACGCTTCGTCTTGCATGCAACGTCTTATCGTTTAGACAAAACGTTACGTTTTATCGTTGCATGTAAACCCGGCTTTAGAGTATATTACAATTTTGCAAAGTTTTTAACGGTTGCAAGCACTAAGTATAAGCTGATTAAAAAGTAAGATTATAACTGATGAGTATAAGATATACTAATACAAACATAAATGATTACGATGAATTATTTTGAAACTTGTTTTAGTATTGAATTTACTGAATGAACATATAATGAAAATCTTTTAATACAAGCTGGGACGTTTTACTGCCCATAAAAATCATTGTTTTTATTAGATGATGCCTTTTTTGTGGAAGATATTTACTTTGAGTATTATTACACTTTTGCTATATTTTTTTAGAAGTTACTTAAAACATACAACAATATTAAATCGCCTTTTTCATGATTTGGCCATCGCTTATTCTTGTTTGATTAAACAATTAAGATGTGATCCGAATTATTTAAAATTTTGTATGAAATTAATCAGTGAAGTGAGACAGATTGTAATATATTATGTTGTCCGTTCTGAATTAACAGCAAAAATAAACAATCTAACATAGTTTTATCCCTCGCCACAACTGTGAGTCACGGACGGCAGCCCCCATATTATCGTAGGCCAGTGAAATATTCATGCTTCAGCTCGTGGATGACGTGCTCCACCTATTGCTCCTATGTGATCGTTGATACCAACTGGCTGGTGGCAATAACTCAAAATGACCATTTTTGCAGAAAACCCCTCCGTGAGCTGACAAATAAAATGATTTGTTAAAAAAATTAAGTTGTAAGAGGGGTAGGCCTATGACATTTTGACTGACAGTAAACCTCAATTTTCCTCCTCATTTGTTTTTTGTTTTTTTAAGGAGTATGCTTGCTTCAGTGTTAAATGCAATATAATTTTTATTCCCAGGTAACTCATAAATTTACAATTTATAACAGTTTTGTAGTTTTTGTCAGACTCCATAAAAATTAAAATTTTTACTACACTGTTTACTAACTGACTTGGTAGCTGAGTGGTTATCGAGCCCAACGTTCAATCTGGAGGTTGTTGGTTTGATCCTGAGTGAAGTTACAAGGCTTATAATGTTTAAAACTGGACCCAGCCGACTTTGGTAACTGGGCTGAATCTGCTGCTATTTGTCCGTAACAAAGGTACACCTCATCATGATCTTGCATCCCTTTTTTCCTGTGGCCGGCCTCTAGTGTTCCTAAAGATTGCTAAGGTGAATACGGTGATGGGCATAACGTGTCACTATAGCATTTTTATGTGCCCGCATTTTCTTAGAGGTAATGAATTGTTGCAAGTTATCATTTCTCCTGGTTGTATTAATTCTCATCATAATGATGGTTAACTTATATTGGTGTTGTTTTTTTCAGGATTTGGAAAAGGGGTGACACATGACCTGCAGACATCTTAGGCCTACTTTTATTTCTACGTTATTTTAATTATCTGCGTTGTTTTATACTTTGATTTTAAAATACATATAATTATAAATTTTCTATATATAAGTATAAAACTTTTAAAATTAATTTAAATAATAACCTGCTTAAAATATTCATGTACATAATAACTTATATCTAACATGTTATTAAGTACGGTATGTTCAATAAATATTTATCGCTACATTATCATGTTTGTTTTTTAATTTAAACCTTTTAACCTGTTTGATAAATAACAGAATCAAATTAAAAATCAGCAGTGGTTATATTATTAATTAAGGTATAGGCCAGACAGTTGAACACAAGGCCTGTAATTTACCTAGGTTAATGCACTTAAAAATTCTGTCAACAAATTCCATCACACTGAAACTCTGAAGATGAATGCGTTTTATGGCTGAAGAATTGAGAAATATTGTTTAGTATTAGTGTCAGGAAGTCCTGTGTAGTGATGTATCATGGTAATAGTCCAATTTTTATTGTGTCAAGTGTAAATTTTACTGGATTATTAACTTAAATAAAATGACTATGCCCACAGTTATTACACTTTTAGATAGGTAGATTTAATTTATTCAAAACTATAAAGGCATACAATTTAAGGAAGTTTACATTAACTTTTATGTAACACCAAATATTTTTACCCATTAATACATTGGAAAAATTGCTAAAATCAGAGCAAAATAAACCTCTAACCCTAATATAAGATTTTAATGTTGAGGTTTTTATGTAAAATAATGAGATAGCAAAATTATGATAGGGGCTATTTTTGTTTTTGTAAGTTATTATGTTTTATACTATTGACTATACAGCATTCTAACAGACTTTCATTCAATGTATTTTGTTTGATACCAAAATTTTGAAGGTATGCTGTGACAGAGGAGGTGAAACCTATCAATGCTGTAACTATTCAGTTGGATTCAAAGCTATGCATCGTAAACATAAACCAAAATTTTAAAATGTGTCATCCGTGGTTTAAAATAATGTTAGTAACTTACCGATTTACCTATCATATGCCACTTGTACTTCTTGTTTTCTGCGGAAGATCGTGCCACTGAAAATTGATTTCAAACATGCATATGATGTGAGAAGTCAATTTTTTTTAATTTACTGGCATATAGGCCTAGTCAATTTTTATCGGTATTTCTCAGTTTTTTTATTTGGACCATTAAGCTGGAAGTTTTTTTACGTTCTATCTTAGATTTTGTCATAGGTGTGTTTTAGTTAATTTATTTCAAAATTTTTGCTTCTTTACTTTCCATTTAATGAAGTTAACATAAAAAAATGATCAAGGTGTATTATTATTAAAGCGATTTGTGAAGTGTTTTGACATTCCAAAATCAACAAACCGATGTGGTCCCGAGTATATAGATGAAAGACCTTAGGATAGCGCCATAATAGCGTGCCTAAATTGGTCTCCAAGTAAAACTTACCAAAACCATCCTGTAATTATGCCTAAATAAATATTTCGTGGAATAAACCTCACTTCACAGGTATCAGACTCTCTTAAGGGAATATTTTCCCTTATCACAAGTAAAAAAATCTCTTAACCGTTTTGAGTGCTATAGAACAATATATCGTTGATCGTCTTTTTAAGCGGAAATGCTAAGCAACGAACGATAAATCAAGCCTCTCCTTTCATCCAAAAATTCGAAGCAACAATATATTGTCATGCCGTCGATATCAATATGGTGAGCGGGAATATCGGTTGACACAATTGTTATTTTGAAACACCGATGATTTCATAAGATTCTCCTTGCGATCAAGATACAAAATATCGCTGTATAGCACTTTAGGATAACAAATTTTTTTAATCGAATTTTTATATCATTTTCTGAAGTTATATGAATTATTCCCCAGCACTTCTCAAAAGTTAAGTAATAT